>ML255561.1:573-57002 GCA_005239495.1 Nicotiana undulata
ACCAGCCTTACATACTCAATACTTTATTCGTACTAACGTCCTTTTATTTGTGGACACTGCATGTCGTGCTGCAGGTCCTGATAGACAGGTAGACACAGCTCCCCCACCATAATAGGCTTTCCAGTTCAGCGGTCATAGGCGAGATCCCTTCTCCGGACTTGCCGTGGTCCTGGTATGCATTTTTGTTATAGATATTATGGGTATGTCGGGGCCCTGTTCCGACTATGTTTTATTACTTATGCTCCTTTAAAGGCTCATAGACAGGTGTCGACTCATGTATAGTTTGGTATGCCTTGTTGGCTAATTTTTGTTGTATAGTCTTTCATGGCAGCGTTGTAGCTCGTACGTTTTATGTAGTTTCTTAGCAATCTAGTCATCCCATGTGATGTATGTTCATGATCCATATCTATCATTTTATTGATCTTGTTATCCCTTAAAGATAATAAAGAAGACTAGATAAAATGTATGTTGGTGCTCGGCAAATATGGCCCGGGTGCTAGTCATGATCCTCCAGTTTGGGTCGTAACAATATGGCTCGCACGACCCAGGGATGATCCATCCCGGAATATATACATCTATGACAATAGTCATTCAGTACAAAGGAAGGCCAATCCAGCCCTATGGAGAAGATCGAGCTCCAGATAATGATAATAACCTCACAACCACTCGGTACTATATATGGCTCACACGGACCAGGGAAGATTTATCCCAGAATATATACACATCACTGACATCAGTCACTCAGTACCGAGGAAGGAAATTCCAACCCCATGGAGAAGATCCATCTCCAAATATAAATGCTTCGGACAAGATCCATGTCCAGGGAAGATCCATCCCTCAATAATATCAATTGTGCTCATTGGGGGTGTGTTACAGACTCCGGAGGGGCTCCTACAACCCAAGCGCTATTATAATCATCACCATAACCGCTGCAGCGTGAAACTCGATCCCATAGCTGTCATTGAATATCAGGCTCTTGGTCTCACTCAGTCATCACTCTCCAGTCTCACACAAACGGGCCCACAATACCATGAAAATGACCCGGAACAATGATATAATGTGCAAAATAATAACAACTAAGACCGAGACAAGATATGATATGCATGAATACGACTGAGTACAAAATATCAATGAAACAAATAAGATGACAGCAATAAACGGCCACTCGGGTCTCAACAACATCGGCGTGAAGCCATAGTAGGATATCTAGCATGATTTACAGTACATTTACCTAATCACATGATAGAAACACGAATATCAACAAGAAAGAATCACTAAGCGGTGCCATGGAATGAACCAAGACACAATTCTCACGGTGCACGCCCGTCACTTGGCATGTGTGTCACCTCAATACTAATCACATAACACATAGCTCGGGGTTTCGAATCCTCAGAACTAAGTTTGGAAGCGTTACTTACCTCAATCAAGCCAAAATCCTACTCCGCGATGCCTTTGCCGCCCGACTCTGCCACCAAACGCTCCGACTCTATCCAAAATCAGTATATTGTCATCAATATACGCTAAAGGAATGAATCCCACATGAAAATTATCAAATTAGACCAAAAATCCTGAATTCGGTCAAACTCGACCCTTTGGCCCATGTATCGAAATCCGATAAAATTTACAAAACTAGGAAATCCATTCACTCACGAGTTCAACCATACCAAATTTATCAAAATCTAACTTCGAATCGACATTCAAATCCCAACAATCCATTTTATGAAGTTTCTACAATTTTCCCCAAATTTCCACCTCAAAGTACTAATCAAATGATGAAATTAGTGATATATTCATGTATATTAGCAAAACGAATTAGAATCACTTACCCCGATGAATTTATTGAAAACCTTTCGAAACATCGCCAGAAACCGAGCTCCCTAGGTTCAAACTGTGAAATGAAACCATGAACCCCGTATTTATTGTGCACCCTCTGATCTGCACTCCTCACCGCGGTCCGCGTAATTCCTGTCGCGTCCTGCTAACCCTTCTTTCCGCGTTCCGCACGAATCCACTGCGGCCGCATTCCCTCCTCTGCGGCCTTTGAAATTCCTACCGCGGCCACATAACACCTCCGAGATCTGCTATAATATTTTGTTGTTCGCACTTCCCCACACCAGAAACCCAAAACCAGCAACATCGGCAGCTTTTTCAACAGATAAACCCATCCGCTAACTATCCGAAACACACCTGAGGCCCTTGGGATCTCAACCAACCATACCAACACATCCCATAACATCATTCAAACTTAGTCGAACCTACGAATCACTCAAAACAACACCAAAACACCAAATTACCTCGGATTTTAAGCCTAAGAACTTATAACTCTCAAATTTTGCAAACGACACCGAATCCTACCAACCTCATCCGAATAACCTCAAATTTTGCACACACGTCACAAATGACTCTACAAACCTACTCCAACTTCCAAAATTCCATTCCGACCCCGATACCTAATTCTCCACTACCGACCGGAAATTCGCCAAATTTCCAATCTCGCCAATTCAAGCCTAATTCTACCACGGACCTCCAAATTACATTTCGAACACGCTCCTAAGTTTGAAATCACCTAACGGAGCTAATATAACCATACAAATTCAAATCCGAGACCGTTTACTCATAAGACAACATGCAGTTGACTTTTCCAACTTAAACTTCTAAAGATGAAATTAAGTGGCTCATTCCAGTCCAAAACCACTTCGGACCCGAACCAACCAACTCGATACCATTCAGCATAGCTGAAGAACATATAAAGAAGAAGAAATAGGGGAAACGAGGCTATAACTCTTGGAACGTCCGGCCAGGTCGTTACATCCCCCTTCCCTCTCTTAAAAAAATGTTCGTCCTCGAACGAGTCTAGAAACATACATGGAGTCGAAAATAGGTGTGGATATCTGCTCCGCATCTCCCGCTCGGTCTCCAGGTGGCCTCTTCCACAGACTGGCCTCTCCACTGCACTTTCACTGAAGCTATATCTTTGACCTCAACTTTCGAACCTACCGATCCAAAATAGCCACTGGCTCCACATCATAAGTCATATCACCCTCCAACTGAACCGTGATAAAGTCCAAAACATGGGAAGGATCTCCAACATACTTCCGGAGCATGGAAACATGAAGTATCGGATCCACACTCGACAAGCTGGGTGGCAAAGCAAACTCATATGCCACCTCCGCAATCCTCCGAAGTACCTCAAATAGACCAATAAACCGAGGGCTCAACTTGCCCTTCTTCCCAAACCTCATAAAACCCTTCATAGGTGATACCTTCAACAAAACCTTCTCCCCAACCATGAAAGATACATCACGGACCTTCCTGTCCGCATAGCTCTTCTGCCTAGACTGCACCGTGCTAAGCCGCTCCTGAATCAATTTCACCTTATCTTAAGCATCCTGCACCAAATTTGTACCCAAGAGACTAGCCTCACCGACTCAAACCAACCAACCAGAGATCTACACCTTCTCCTATATAAAGCCTCGTACGTAGCCATCTGAATACTCGACTGATATCTATTATTATATGCAAACTCCGCGAGTGGCAGAACCTGGTCCCATGAACCCCCAAAATCAATGACACAAGCGCGCAACATGTCCTCCAATATCTGGATAGTGCACTCGAACTGGCCGTTCGTCTGAGGGTGAAACGTTGTGCTCAACTGAACATGAGTACCCAACTCTCATTGCACAGCCCTCCAAAACTACGATGTGAACTGAGTACCTCTATCAGAAATGATGGAAACTGGGACGCCATGCAGACGAACAATCTCTCGAATATAAATCTCAGCTAACCGCTCTGAAGTGTAAGTAGTATCAACATGAATGAAGTGCATGGACTTGGTCCGCCGATCCACAATAATCCATATAGCATCGAACTTCCTCGAAGTCCGTGGGAGCCAAACTACGAAGTCCATGGTGATCCGCTCTCACTTCCACCCTGAAATATCTAACCTCTGAAGCAAGACACCCGGTCTCTAATGCTCATATTTAACCTGATGATAGTTGAGATACCGAGCTACAAACCCAACTATATCGTTCTTCATCCGCCTCCACCAATAGTGCTGTCTCAGATCCTGGTACATCTTCGCGGCACCTGGATGGATGGAATACCGCGAGCTGTGGTACTTCTCAAGAATCAACTCCCGAAGCCCATCTACATTAGGCACACATATCCTGCCCCACCCTCATCACACCGTCATCACCAATAGTCGCATCCCTAGCATCACCTCGCCAAACCCTGCCATGAAGAACGAGCAAGTATGGGTCATCATACTCGCGCTCCCTGATACAGTCAAAAAGAGAAGACCTGGATGCAAGCTAACACCCGACTAGGCTCCGAAATATCTAATCTCACAAGTTGGCCTGCTGAGGCCTGAACATCCAATGCTAAGGGTCTCTCTGCTGCCGGAAGATAAGCTAAACTCCCCAAACGCTCTGCCTGGAGACTCAAGGCATCGGCCACCACATTGACCTTTCCCGTATGGTATATAATAGTGATATCACAGTCCTTAAGAAGCTCCAACCATCTCCGCTGACGCAAATTAAGATCCTTCTGCTTAAACAGATGATGTAGACTCCGTGATCAGCATAGATCTCATAATGAACCCCATAAAAATAGTGACGCCAAATCTTCAAGGCGTGAACAATGGCTGCTAACTCAAGATCATGCACCGGATAATTCTTCTCATGGGTATTCAACTGGCGCAAGGTATAGGCAATCACCCTACCCGCCTGCATCAAAAAACAACCAATGACTATCCTCAAGGCATCACAATACACAATATAAGAACCTTAAGTTGATGGCAGAACTAACACTGGAGTTGTGGTCAAGGCAGTCTTGAGCTTCTGAAAGCTCTACTCACACTCATCCGACCACCTTAATGGAGCACCCTTTTGGGTCAATTTGGTTAAGGGTGAAGAAATAGATGAAAATCCCTCCACAAAGCGACGGTAATACTGCCAAACCAAGGAAGCTCCTAATCTCCGTTGCTGAAGACGGTCTGGGCCAACTCTGCACCACCTCTATCTTCTTCGGATCCACCTGAATACCCTATTAGACACCACGTGCCCCAAGAATGCCACCAAACCAATAAAAAACTCACACTTGGAGAACTTTGCATAAAGCTTCTCCTCCATCAATCTCTGTAACACAACCCTCAAATGTTGGGCATGCTCCTCCTGGCTACAAGAGTAAACCAGGATGTCATCAATGAACACAATAACGAAGTAGTCCAAATATGGCTTAAATAAACTGTTCATCAAATGCATGAACCTTGTGCGGCATTGTTCAGCCCAAAAGACATCACCAAGAACTCATAATTGCTATAACGGGTCCTGAAAGTTGTCTTAGGAATATCCGAATCCCGAATCTTCAAATGATACTCGGACCTCAAATCAATCTTAGAGAACACTCTCTCTCCCTGAAGCTGGTCAAATAAATCATCAATATGAGGATACTTGTTCTTGACTGTGACTTTGTTCAACTGCCAGTAATCAATACACATTCTCTTGGAACCATCCTTCTTCTTCACAAATAGAACCGGTGCACCCCAAGGTGACACACTAGGCCGAATAAACCCCTTATCTAGGAGTTCCTAAAGCTGTTCTTTCAATTCCTTCAACTCGCCGGTGTCATACGATACAGTTGAATAGAAATAGGTTGAGTGCACGACACCAAATCAATACCAAAGTCAATATCCCTATACGGCATCACGCCCGACAGGTCTGCGGGAAACATATCCGGAAAATCACGGACCACTGGAATATAATCAATAGTGAGAGTCTCTACACTAACATCCCTCATAAAAGCCAAATAAGATAGGCAACCCTTCCCAACCATACGCTGAGCCTTCAAGTATGAAATCACCCTACCAGGTACATAATTTATAGAACTACTCCACTCAACCTTCGAAAATCCCGGCATCGCTAAGGTCACGGTCTTAGCATGACAATCTAGAACAACATGACATGGAGATAACCTATCCATGCCCAATATCACATCGAAGTCAACCATACTGAGCAATAACAAATCCACTTGGGTCTCCAAACCCCCAATAGACACCACACTTGACCAATACACACGGTCCACAACAATAGTATCACCCACAGGAGTGGACACATGAACATATGTAACTAAAGACTCACAGGGCATATCCAGAAAATGAGCAAAATATGATGAAACATATGAATATGTGGAACCAGGGTCAAATAAGACTGAGGCATCTCGGCGACAGACTGAAACAATACCTGTAATCATAACATCGGAAGCCATAGCATCTGGTCTGGCTAGCAGTGCATAAAAATGAGCCTGACCACCACTGAATCGACCTCCCCCTCTAGGGCAGCCTCTAGCTGCCTGACCCCCACCCCTATCTGGCTGGGTGGGTGGTGAAGTAAATGGTGTTGAAGCCGAAGGCTGACTCCTCTACTGGGATGAACCTCTCATAAGGTGGGGGATAAAATCTCTTAATATGACCCAAATCTCCACACTCAAAGCAACCTCTCCCGGCAAATGGCAGCGGGGACTGAAGCGAGCCCCGAGCATCGGGATACCCACTAGAAGAACCAGGCATAGATGAACCCCGAGCTGATGATGCATGAGTCGAACTCTGAGCTGGGAGGGAACTGAGAGATGAATGGCTCTGATGGGAACTGTGAGGGACATGGCCAGATGATCCACCACGGTGACCTGGACGAGCTGACTGAGCATGTCTGAAAGGACGGCCTCTGTCGTGCTGGAACTGACCTCTAGAAGGGACACCACCATAACTACCAAATCCCCGAGGCCTCTTGGCCTCCTTCTCAACTCGCTCCTGGCGGCGAAATGACTCTTTCTCTTGGGTGATGTCAACCACCTCCTCAATAGTAGCACCAGACACCCTCTCTCTGGTCATAAGAATTTGAAACTGATATGCTAGTCCATCTACGAACCTCTTAATCCTCTCCCTGTCTGTAGGAACAAACCAAACCGCATGACGAGATAGCTCTATAAATCTCATCTCGTACTGCGTCACAGTCATATAATCCTGACACAACTACTTGAACTGCGTGCGTAGCATATCATTGAGATTCTGGCACATACTTCTCTAGAAAGAGACCAGAAAACTACTGCCAGGTAAGGGGCGCTGCACCAACAGGCCTACGCCTATTATAAGCCTCCCACCAAGTATAGGCAGCTCCCGAGAATTGTAAAGTAGTAAATGAGACCCCACTGGTCTCCACAATACCCACTATACGAAGAATCCTCTAACACTTATCCAAGAAACCCTGGGCATCCTCACCCTTTGCACCGCAAAAAGTCTGAGGCTAAAGTCTACCAAACCTCTCCATTCTACGCTGCTCTTCATCAAAAATGACTGGAACCACATAATCCTGAGCAGGGGCAACCGGCTAGGCTGGAGGTGCCCCCGATGTCTGAAGTCCTTGAACAACCTGCTCAGGTGTGCGAGCGGCAAGAGTCTGGGTGCCTCTCCCGGACTGAGAAGTAGTTGCGGTCGTAGTAACTTAGACCGCCTAAGCCAGGCCAGTGCACATTGATAGAATCTAAGCTAGGGCCTCCTGAAGGCCAGGAATCACAATAGGCATAGGGAGTTCCTAAGCTGGTCCCGCTGGAGCAACTGCGGCTGGGACCTGATCTGGAACAACGGGAGGGTCCACAAGTACTGCCTTGGCTGCTGTGCGGGATGTACCCCTACCTCGGCCTGGACCCCTCGCGGGCCTAACTGGTGGCTGGTCATCTTGTCTTGTAGCACGTGTCCTCACCATTTGTGAGAGAATGAAACAATAGAAGTTTAGTTACCAGAAGCAATGGATTCGCACGACAAGAACTCAACAACGTGAGATTTTTCCTAAGGGTTCTGCAACCTCTCGAAGATAAGTACAGACGTCTCCGTACCGATCCGCAAGACTCTACTAAACCTTCTCATGCCTTGTGAGACCTATGTAACCTGGGATTTGATACCAACTTGTCACGACCCAAAACTAATCTGGTCGTGATGGCGCCTATCGTGGAACTTGGCAAGACTACACACTCTCAAAAAACTCGATTTTTAATTTAAAATTTAGATAATAACATTTCTCAAACTAAAATTCTGAATAAAAGATATAAATTAAAACCAAAATGTGGAAAATAAGACCACAACATCGGTTGTCACTACGTCATGAGCTAATACTACATCCGTTATGAAATATAATAAGACATCATAGTCTGGGAATAGTCAAAAAATACACAAAAAGGAGGATAAAGAAGGAGAAAGGCGGGATTGAGATCGCCAGGCAACTACCTTGGCTATCTCCGATGATGATCCGTAACAGAAATGGTCAACAGCCGCTACCGTAGCCTGAGATACCTAGATCTGCACACAAGGTGCAAGGGATAACCTGAGTAAACCAACTCAATAAGTAACAAGCCCAAACTATGGGCTGATAGGTAGTGATGAACTCCGCCTCAACAATTATAACGTATTCAATGTACATAAACGTAGGAATGCTTTCAGTTAACTAGACAACTCAAAGTGATAAGATAAATGTAGATCTGAACAGTTTAAGATATATAACTCAACTTCTTCTACATGCCAATGCATCAACTGTATAAAATGCACAATGTGCTCCCACTCTCAAATGCTCGTCCACTCAGGACTATGTATGGCTCGCACGGCCCAGGGAAAATCTATCCCGGAATATCTACGTCTCTGACAGCAGTCACTTAGTACTGAGGAAGGCCAATCCAACTCTATGGAGAAGATCCATCTCCAGATAATGATAATAACCTCACAACCACTCGGTACTATATATGGCTCACACGGACCAGGGAATATCCATCCCGGAATATATACATATCACTGACATCAGTCACTCAGTACCGAGGAAGGCCATTCCAGCCCCATGGAGAAGATCTATCTCCATATATAAATGCTTTGGACAAGATCCATGTCCAAGGAAGATCTATCCCTCAATAATATTAATTGCGCTCACTGGGGGTGTGTTACAGACTCCGGAGGGGATCCTACAGCCCAAGTGCTATCATAATCATCACCATAACCACTGCGACGTGCAGCCCAATCGCATAACTGTCATTCAATATCAGGCTCTCGGCCTCACTCAATCATCACTCTCCAGTCTCACACACACGGGCCCACAATGCCATGAAACTAGCCCGGAAAAATGATATGATGTGCCAAATAATAACAACCGAGACTAAGACATTATATGATATGCATGAAGACGACTGAGTAAAGAAAATCAATGAAACAAATAAGATGACAGCAAGAAACGGCCACTCGGGTCTCAACAGTATCGGCGTGAAGCCTTAGCAAAATATCTAGCATGGTTTATAGTACATTTACTTAATCACATGATAGAAACACGGATATTAAAAAGAAAGAATCACTAAGTGGTGCCATGGAATGAAACAGGTCACATTTCTCACGGTGCACGCACGCACGCCCGTCACTTGGAATGTGCGTCACTAATCACATAACAGATAGCTCGATGTTTCGAACCCTCAGAACCATGTTTAGAAGCGTTACTTACCTCAATCAATCCAAAATCCTACTCCACAATGCCTTTGCCACCCAAATCGGCCACCAAATGCTCGGAATCTATCCAAAATCAGTATATTATCATCAATATACACTAAAGGAATAAATCCCACACAAAAATTATCAAATTAAACAAAAAATCCCGAATTCGGTCAAACCCGGCCCCCGGGCCCACGTCTCGAAATCCGATAAAATTTACAAAACTAGGAGACCCATTGGCTCTCGAGTCCAACCATACAAAATTTATCAGAATCCGAGTTCGAATTGACATTCAAATCCCAACAATCCATTTTATGAAGTTTCTACAATTTTCCCAAATTTCCACCTCAAAGTACTAACAAATGATGAAATTAGTGATATATTCATGTATATTATCCAAATCCGAGTTAGAATCACTTACCCCGAATAATTTATTGAAAAACCTTCAAAAAATCGCCACAAACCGAGCTTCTTAGGTCCAAAATGAGAAATAAAACCCTGAACCCTGTATTTATAGAGCACCTTCCGATCTTTACTACACGGTCCGCATAATTCCATCGCGGTCACGCACTCCTCACAGTTGTCCGCATAATTCCTGCCACGTCCGCTAACCCTGAACCCTTCCTTACGCGGTTGCACGAATCCACCGCGGCCGCGTTCCCTTCTCCGTGGCCCGCAAAATTCCTAACGCGGCCACATAACACCTCCACAGTCCGCGCCAATTTTGTGTGGTCCGCACTTCCCTACACCAGAAACCAAACACCAGCAACATCAGCAACTTTTTCAACAAATAAACCCATCCTCTAACTATCCGAAACACACCCGAGGCCCCCGGGACCTCAATCAACCGTACCAACATATCCCATAATATCATTCAAGCTTAGTAGAACCTACAAATCACTCAAAACAACACCAAAACACCAAATTATCTCGGATTTTAAGCGTAAGAGCTTATAACTCCCAAATTCCGCAAACGACGCTGAAACGTACCAACCTCGTCCGAATAACCTCAAATTTTGCACACACGTCACAAATGACTCTACGAACCTACTCCATTTTCCAAAATTCCATTCCGACCCCGATACCTAATTTTCCACTACCGGCCGTAAATCGCCAAATTTCCAATTTCGCCAATACAAGCTTAATTCTACCACGGACCTCCAAATTATATTTCAAACATGCCCCTAAGTCTGAAATCACCTAACGGAGCTAACGGAACCATAAAAATTCAAATCCGAGACCTTTTACTCACAAGTCAACATGCAGTTGACTTTTCCAACTTAAACTTCTAAATAAGAGACTAAATGTCTCATTCCACTCTAAAACCTCTCTGGACCCGAACCAACAAACCATATACCATTCAATATAGTTGAAGAACACACAAAGAAGCAGAAATGGGAGAAACAGGTCTATAACTCTCGGAATGACTGACCGGGTCGTTTACAGAAACTCTATGAACGCTTCTCTATCACGACTCACATGGTCGGTGGCCCGTGAGTCTCCAATCCACACATGATAAGATTCAGTTAGTAAAACAATGCTAGAAACATATATATAGCACTAAGAGATGATGCTACCTTTTTCGGCTAAGTGCACTCACGAGCAAAATCCCCTGGAACTTGGCAATTGTTGTACTTCATCTTACTCTTGTCTTTCTTCTTGTAGAACCATTTTCCTTTCTTAGAATTTGGTTTGTTTCCTTTCTTGGAGGATCCTTCTCCAGTCTCCTTACCCGTTCCATCATTTTTCTAGTTTCTCTTGCGCTTGAAGCTTGATTTATTTGTACCACGTGATTCTGCCACAAAGGAATTAGTTACAACTTTAGCAGCATCAAGCCGCTCGTCCTCAAGCTCCACATGATGGGCAACATCAACAAACGTTTTGATGCTATCATTGTGGGTCAAGTTAACCTTCAGATGTTCCCAATTATTGGGACGAGGCCGAAACTTCCTAATCTTGCTGTCATCAGAGAGAAGATGGCCAACACTTTTGAGTTGAGCAATCATATTTGAAATCACCCTTAGTTGTTGATTGACACTGTGATCATGACATTTTTTGTATGTGTCAAACTTGATTGTCAGCTATCGAGGGCGAGTCACTGTTGTACCCCCATATGCCTCTCTTAAATGTGCCCACATGTCTTGAGAAGTAGGATATTGTTTACATTCGTGGATGAGATAATCAGCAAGTGGACTTACAATAATTCCACATGCGGTGGAATCTTTCTTCTTCCAAATATTGTAAGTTTCTAGATCCCTCCTGTGTTGGGCATTGTTACCCTCCTCTGGGTGACTCATAACATGGTTAATTCTTTCAAGAGCTTCTTGCTCTACGAGTACATACCACATCTTACGACTCCATATGTCGTAATTTTCATCATTCAGTTTGTCACCCTTGTTCAAGTCATCAATGATACTTTTCGATGTCATGTCTGTTATTAGACAATATTACAAGTTTAACTCATCAATATATACTTCAGTCAATTTATGCATGTGATTGCATACTCAAGTAAATTATTTGTAATATTAATTCTACATTTAGTATAGAATCGAAGGGTCACTACGTTTTCATTCATCATCTATATCTAAATATTTTAACTAATATTAAAATCACTTCTTAGTGTGTACTTTATTTCAAGTCTCAATTCACTAAAAAATATGATAAACAATGTATGTAACTGGTGAGACCATAATTTAAATTTCATTAAGACAAAACACATCATAATAATTTACATGTTATCATGATAAATCTCAGTTAAAATTTCACCCCAAGGCTCTCGAAGAGAGTCCGCTAAAGTAGCTAATGTTTTTCAATCAGTAATTTCTATGTAATTAGCCAATTCAGCTCTTTTTAACTAGAAAAGGTGTACATGTTCAGGAATCGAAACATCAGGGCCCATTTTAAATTCCTTAAACTCCCTAAGTTTCTTTTATCTTTCCATTCGTTCAACCCTTCGGTCCCTTAACTCATTTTGTCTCGCCCTTGCGACGTTCTTGATGACTTCAGGCTCCGAGTCTGAATCATTATAGAAATAAGCCCCGCGATGACGTACCCTTCTACGTTGTCCCCTTCCTTAATTTCGAGAACTCCCACTTGGAGTAATTCGAACTTGTCCATGTTCAGCCATATCTGAAATAGGACCAAGGAAACAATAAGAATGGCTACAACCATCCAATGTGACAACATATGTCACAATAACTCGTAGAATTATATCAATGTAAGGGATAGGGCTAAACAATTTACAAAAAAAAATCTGTACTAAGACCAATTCATTAATAATTTAGATCCATAGTCTTAGCACATTGAATTATCTTTATCTTCTATCCAAATTGAACATCATGACATGATAACGACAATCAACATTCATCATCTTCGGCCAATGTTTTCTGTTTTAATTACTTCTCGTATATATAAATTGCAACAAAAAAAACGTAATTTCCTGAAGAACAGAAAATATACAAGAAGTAATCAATAATTAGTAGTTACATATTTTCATGCACGAGCGCCTTTAGTTTGACCAAAATGATGGCAAATATATATATTTTTTTATATGTAACTGCCAAATAGGCAATTGATGATGATCTACAATTTGAGAGTGTGTTGTTGAGATGGAAACATATATTATTACTTGATCCTCAACATGTGCAACAACATCATGCTTCATATTCTGGAAAATAATACCCACATCAATCTTCTGGTTTTGTCACAACATGAGGTTCACTATGCTTTATTGTAAGGATCCGTAAAATTCTTAATAAAAAACTCGGGATTTCGTAGTGCCAAGTTAGATTCGCGGTTCGGACATTTTGGATAGAATATTACCGTTCAGACTGAGAAGAAAATGTTTCTCAAATTTACGCATTTCTACGGTCCTCTATGCGGCCGCATAATCACTATGCGGACCGTATAATGGCCGTAGAGTGAAGCAGAAAATGTGGCCAAATTGAGTCCAGTATTGCGGTTGATTATGCGATCGCATAATCACTATGCGGACCGCATATTGGCCGCATAATATCTATTGGGTTTCCGCGAACGGAGTTCTGCGGTGCACTATGCGACCGTAGAATAGGTATGCAGACCGCATAGTAGTCGCATACACAGTCAAAAAATTCAACTTCCTGAGGCCATTTCTGCGGTCACTTTGCGGACTGCATAACCATTATGCAAGCTCATATGCAACCGAAAACCTTTATCGGGGCACCCATTTTCTCAATTTAAAACCCGACCCCCATTCCGTTAGAACACCCCCTTAGGCCATTTTCTATCACATTTCCTGATATTTTCTAGAGTGAGAAGAGAGAGTTGTAGAGGGAGGACCTGATTTTCATCAAAGTGATCTTCAATCATCACCTAAGCTTGGAAGTATTCAGGTAGGGCACCAAATTCTTTATCCTAAGAGGCAAGACTTCATCACCCCAACTCTTAATTCCAATTATAGCTATAATGGGGTACTAGTGTGATACTTCATAAGGATGGGGGAGGGGGAAGTGATTACATTGCATGCATAGAAGATAAAAGGGGTGTAGGGAGAATTTAAGTTAGGAATGGAGATGAATGGGTTATGGCAGATGAAACCTCCCATGAAAAGGACCTTAAAGCCTTAATACACCCTTACGTATTTGATAAAATGCTCAAGTGAGCTAAAACCATGAATGTCTTCCTAACTTTTGTTCAACTTGTTATATTGCTAAAAATAGATTGAGGTTGCTAAGAGTTCTGGATAATTGTAGAGTCAAAGAATATCAATTTAGGTATGTATGGCTAACCCTCTTTCTCTTAGAATCGAACTCATGGCGTTCGAATAATTGGCGTAAGCTCCGACTTGACCATGCTAGAATTGATTGCCATAATGTGTTGGGTTGAAAGATTTATGTTCCATAATTGTTCTAAGTGTTTTCTATGAAATCGTGCTATTTGAGAATGTGATGATGATCTCCAAACTCTTTCCTTTATGTGTGCAATGCCTTACATGATAGCACTTATCGACATGGTTGATGATGTTATTTGAACAAATAAAAATGGGAAGACTTAAATTGTAAAATGCGTCCAAGTGCCAAGAACTACTTAACAAACGGGGATGTTTGTGCCATGTAATGGAAAATGGGAAATAAATTGTGAATTGAGTGAATAATTGATAGAGGTTATGCCCCAAGTGAGATGGCTTAGTCTATCGGGCCGAGATCGGGCACCATGATGTACACATGGTGGCATCTGTGTTGGAATTATTGATCTGAATTGCGGATATGTATATGTCTCACTTGGGATGGCTTAGCCGGTCGGGCCGAGACTGGACTCCGTGTAAAAATACGGTGGCATTATGTGTTGTGGCTCTTGGAACTAAGGATTATTAACCTATAAGATGGAAAGATTGAATTGGAAACTATGTGACCCTTACTTGGTGTGTCTTTGTATTTCTATGAAGCATTATTTGATTATTATGACTGCCTTCTCTTTATTTCGTTGTTCATTCTTCTAAGATTTGTGTTTTCCTTATATACTAGTACTATTCGACAGTATTAACGTCCCTTTTGTCGGGGGCGCTACATCTTTGAATGGATATAGGTGGTTCCATCGCAGATAGCGCTGATCGCCGATAGTGGTGCCCTCTCTCCTTCTCCCCATATCAGTCTTGGTGAGCCCTGTTTCTTCATGGGGTCAGGTGTAGTATATGTTGTTCTTCTTTTGTATAAGTCACCCTACCATATTTTGAGGTAGGGCATTGTTACTGGCATTGTCATGTTTCTCTTATGTATCTCTAACTCCGTAGATGTTTATGTGGGTCATGTATGGGTGTCGGGGTGGTCATCGAATCAAGTTGTATTTTGAAAATACTTTTCCACTAAATTTTAAATTGTAAGTACTATTGGAACTTAATTGTGACACAATGTTATATAATGAAAAAATAGGCTGGCAACGGTTATGCATGTATATCTGGTCCCTTCCATGTTTAACAAATGATAATGCGTCCCCTTTTTGAGTCTTAATGGGTCGGGTTGGATAGGTCTAATAGGCTTGCTCGACCGGGTTCACTCAGTTCAGCACTGGTCGCGCTCCTCGAGGTTGGGCGTGACAAACTTGGTATCAGAGCCAGGTTTTACAGTGTCCTAGGATGTCTCAGAGCCATGTTTAGTAGAGCCTTTCTTATCGGTGTGTTGTCAACCACATCTATAATTAGGGGGCTACTCGGACAGAAAGGAATAATACCCTTCATTGTTGTTCTATATCATGCGATAGAGTGTAATGGGAGGTTGTCTTCCTCTAACTTGTGCATTGTTCTAACTTTCAGTAAATGGCACCTAAGAAGAAAGCGAGATTTGGCCAAGAGGCCAATTCCACCCAGGAGTGGCTATTGATTCCCAACTTGATAGTGCAGGTGAGGATAATCCCCCGACTATTGCATTGCCTGATTCTTCTACTCTAGACCAGACTACCCCAGTTCCTACTCCTGCGGAGGGTGCCACAATCCCTCCCGCTAATGCTCATGTTCAACCTCCAGCCCCAGCTTTCGGTCCCGGTATTTCATAAGGGGATCTTAGAGGAGCTAGACAGATGTTGACTCGGTTAGTGGCTTCCCAGGCCCAGAGGTCAAATGTTGCCCCCACCTTCTTCAACTTGCAAGGGGATTCTTCTGGTTCTAGGGTAAACAGGTTCCTTCAGTTAGACCCTCTAGTGTTCACAGGTACTGATCCCGGGACAGACTCTCAGGATTTCATTGATGAGATGCATAAGACTCTCCGAGTTATGCGTGCCACTGAGATGGAGGGAGTAGAGTTGGCCTCCTATCATCTGAAATGGGAGGCATATTCCTTGTTTGAGATGTGGGAGGATTCCCGTTAGGAGGAGAGCCCTCCGGC
Organism: Nicotiana undulata; assembly: GCA_005239495.1. Lineage (NCBI taxonomy): Eukaryota > Viridiplantae > Streptophyta > Magnoliopsida > Solanales > Solanaceae > Nicotiana > Nicotiana undulata. The sequence goes on from ML255561.1 coordinate 16,939, forward strand.
GAGGTGGAGTGAGTTTGCAGATGCTTTCATAGACCATTTCCTGCCTGCCGAGACTAAGGCAACCCATGTTGTGGAGTTTGAGACCCTTAAACAGGGTAGTAAGAGTGTGTAGGAATATCACATGGAGTTTGTGCGCCTGTCAAAGTATGTTGTTCATATGATGCCGACTATGGAGGCGAGAGTGCGTCGCTTTGTGCAGGGCCTTAGCCCTTTGGTTATTAATGAGGTTGCCACAACTGCTATAAATTCTGACATGAAATTTGGAAAGATGGTGGCCTTTGATCCAGCTATAGAGGCTCGAAAGTTAAAGCTTAGGATGGAACGCGAAAGTAGTAGTAGGGCCCGATCAGCGGGCAACCTCGGTGATTCATCGGAGGTGGGAGATCAGCTTTTCGGGGAGGATCATCAGGGCCATCCCAGTCTTATGCTTAGTCTTCAGCTAGTGCCCCATCATCAGGGCACGATCAGCAGCAGGGGAGTCGCTTTAGGCTAGGTTAGGGCAGTAGGGGGTCCCACCATCAGGGCCGATCATGAGGGAGATTCGAGCAGCAGCAGAGGCCCCATGCCCTAAGTGTGGGTGGATACATTCGGGAGTTTGCTACCTGTTTATGCCAGTATGTTACGGATGCGGAATGAGAGGTCATATTTAGAGGGAGTATCGTGCATCCCATCATGGTGTAGGCAGGGGCACAACTCAGTCATCCAGTTCTACAGCTGCTACATCTTCAGCACCCCATCCAACTCGAGGTTCTTCAGCACCTGCTAGGCGTGGTGCAACCAGGGGTGGTGCACAGAGCGTGGGAGGACCCAGTCGGTTCTATGCTATGAGTGGTCGACAGAGTGCAGAGGCTTCCCAAGATGTTGTCACAGGTATATTTATTGTACAATCTCTTGATGTGTATGCCCTTATTGATCCCAGCTCTTCCTTGTCCTATGTTACTCCTTATGTTGCTTCGAGTTTCGGGATAGAATCGGAATAACTTCATGAGCCATTCTCTGTATCTACTCCGATTGGCGAGTCTATTATGGCCACACGGGTTTATAGGGATTGTGTTGTCACGGTGCGTGGTAGGGATACCATGATCGATCTTATTGAACTAGGGATGATTGATTTTGATGTAATAATGGGAATGGAGTGGCTTTATTCATGTTTGGCCAAACTCGACTGCCAAACCAGAATTATGAGGCTTGAGTTTCGTAGCGAGCCAGCTGTTGAGTGGGAGGGGAATAATGTTATTCCAAAAGGTAGGTTTATTTCTTACCTTATGGCCACGAAGATGATTAGGAAAGGGTGTATTTATCATTTGGTCTGAGTTACGAACACCACTGCCGAGGTGCCTACCCTTGAATCTGTACCCATTGTGAATGAATTCCCCGATGTCTTTCCAGATGAGCTCCCTACGACTCCTCTAGATAGGGAGATTGATTTTGGGATTGATGTGATGCTAGGCACGCATCCTATATCCATTCCACCTTATAGAATGGCGCCGACAGAATTAAAAGAACTAAAGGAACAACTGAGGGATTTGCTAGAGAAAGGTTTCATCCGACTGAGTGTGTCGCCTTGGGGTGCACCGGTTCTCTTTTCCAGAAAGAAAGATGGATCACTGCAAATGTGTATTGACTAACGACAACTCAACAAAGTCACAATTAAAAACTAATACCCATTGACTAGAATAAATGATTTGTTTGATCAATTACAAGGTGTTAAGTTCTTCTCCAAAATTGATTTGCGGTCTGGGTATCATCAATTGAAGGTAAGGGAGCAGGATATTCCGAAAACAGCTTTCAGAACCCGGTATGGCCACTTTGAGTTTTTGGTAATGTCTTTCGGGCTCACAAATTCCCCCGTAGCTTTCATGGATATTATGAATTGGGTATTCAAGTCGTTCCTTGACTCCTTTGTAATAGTATTCATTGGCGACATCCTAGTATATTTGCGAAGTCGAGAGGATCACGTCAACCACCTCAGAGCAGTTTTTGTAGACTCTTCATCAACACCAATTGTATACAAAGTTCTTGAAATGTTAATTTTGGCTTGAATCTAATACATTCCTGGGTCATGTCGTCTTCGGAGAAGGGATTAAGGTTGACCCCTAGAAGATTGCAGCGGTAAAAGATTGTCCTAGACCTACTACTCCAACAGAGATTTGCAGTTTCTTAGGTTTTACCGGGTATTATAGGAGGTTCGTGGAGGGGTTCTCCACTCTTGCCTCTCCATTGACAAAATTGGCGCAGAAGGCGGTTAAGTTCCAATGGTCTGATGCTTGTGAAAGGAGCTTCCAGGAATTGAAATCGAGATTGACTTCGGCACCGGTATTGGCCCTGCTAGAGGTTATAAAGGGGTTTGTGGTGTATTTTGATGCTTCAAGGGTCGGTCTTGGGTGTGTATTGATGAAACATGGTAAGGTTATAACTTATGCTTCAAGGCAACTTAAGAATCATGAAAAGAACTATCCAACTCATGACTTAAAGCTTGCAGCAGTGGTTTGTGCATTAAAAATCTTGCGTCATTATCTGTATGGAGTCCATGTAGATGTATTCACGGACCACAAGAGCCTTCAATACATTTTCAACCAGAAGGAATTGAACTTGAGGCAGAGAAGGTGGTTTGAGTTGCTCAAAGATTATGACATCGACATTTTGTATCATCCGGGGAAAGCTAATGTGATAGAAGATGCTCTGAGTCGCAAATCTATGGGTAGTTTGGCTCACTTAGAGGCATGTCAAAGGCCCTTGGATCGGGAGGTTCACCAGTTGGCCAGTTTGGGAGTTCGTCTTGCGGACTCTAATGAAAGTGGAGTGATTGTGCTGAATAGGACAGAATCATCGCTTGTAGCAGAAGTCAAAGAGAAACAATACAATGACCCAGTGTTGGTGCAGCTTAAGGAAGGGATTCCTAAACATATGACTACGACTTGTTTTCTTGGCATGGATGACGGTACATTATGGTACCAAGGGCGGCATGTGTTCCAAATGTGGATGGTCTTCGGGAAAGAATCATGCCAGAATATCACACCTCTAGATATTCCATGCACCTAGGTTCTACGAAAATGTATCATGACCTCAGGGAAGTTTACTGGTGTAATGACATGAAGAGGGGTGTGGCGGAATTTTGTGGCAAAATGTTCAAACTATCAACAGGTGAAGGTCGAGCATCAAAGGCCCGGTGGGTTATCTCAAAGTATAGAAATTCCAATGTGAAAGTGGGAAATGATCAATATGGATTTTGTGGTAGGGTTGCCGTGCAATCCACGTAAGTTTGACTCAATTTGGGTGATCGTGGATCGACTCACGAAATCAGCTCACTTCTTGCCGGTTAAATCCACTGACACTGCGGAAAAATATGCTCAATTATATATCAAGGAAATAGTCAAACTTCATGGCACTCCAATTTCCATCATTTACGATCGAGGGGCCCAGTTCATAGCTAAATTCTGGAAGAAATTTTTTTAGCAAGGTTTGGGTACGCAGGTAAATCTTAGCACAACTTTCCATCCCCATACTGACGGGCAGGCAGAGCGGACTATTCAGACGCTTGAAGACATGTTTCGTGCTTGTGTTCTTGATTTCAAATGTAGCTGGGATGATCACTTGCCGCTTATAGAATTTTCCTATAACAACATTTTCCATGTCAGTATTCAGATGGTGTTGTTTGAGGCTTTGTATGGTAGAAGATGTAGGTCGCCAATTTTCATGGTATTTTCTTAACGTTTGATCCATAAAAAAAATTACCAAATCCTTAACCATTTTTTTTAGCCATAGGATAACAAAATACTTTATTCAACGATGTATTCAAAACAGAATACACCAAACCTTGCACTAATACCATTTGAAGACAATAAATTGCGTCGAGAAAATAAAATCAAGACCGAAAAGTATTACAACAATCGTAGTATTTTATTTCGTATATTTGAGTGTTGCAATCCCTATGAATCCTCTGATTCTTCTTTCCAATAGTATAAATTCAACGGCCTTTGAGCTTGATCTTGAATTTGAATTTGATTTATCCGTCGCGAAAACCTTGATTGTTGCCACGAATTTTATCACGAACAAGTAGCCTTGATATTGAACGCCTTGTATTTAATTTGTTCGTTCTTGATATTGAATACTTGAAATTTGTGTTGAAGTTCTTGAATGCTTGAACGCTTGCAGTTTGTGGCCTTTGATCCATGAGCTCTTTTGTGTCTTCTTGTTATAACTTCTGGTGTCTTTTCTGAGTTATGAAGACCCCTATTTATAGTTGTGGAAGGGAGGAGTTATGATAAGAACAAACTCTTTCCGACCAATCAAATTGAAATGTGACATGACCTTTTTGATTGGCCGGAACATGTCACTTGCACACGTGGCGCGGTTTCGTTTCCTTTTTAATTTGACATGGCATGCCTTGTCATTTTGACACATGGCATGGTCCTGTTGGCTCTTCCATTTGACGTGGCGTGCCACGTCATTTGACACGTGACACCAAATTGTGCCTCTAGGAAATCGACATTTTGGGCCTAATGAAGTGGGCTAGCCCAGTCAATATTTATTGGACTTAAATAATTAATTCAATTATATTAGCCCATAATATTTATTTGGACTAGTATATTTAAAAATAGTCCAAATTATTTATTGAATTTAAATTCAATAAATTTTACATGCCTACAAATGTCCCTACTTTAAGAATTGTCGGGGTATGAGGTCACCAATGCCCGAGACTTGACTTGAAGTATTAACTTAACTCTCTTTGAAACAAATAATAATCGAAAGAAACTTGGTCTACACTTGATTTTAAAATAAACTCCACACATTGCAAGTATCAGGAGACCAACAGAGATGATAATAATAGTTTTCATTATTCATTGTCATGTCATTCTTTCAACTTCTCGTTGAACAATTTCACGGTATCGGTCCACCACCAAATTTGACAAAACTTTGCCTTAGGAAAATGAAATTTCTTATTTTGATTGGTTAGAACTAGATGACTTGTAGTAAGGATTTATTTCACAACTGGGCATGTGGAGTTTATTAAGTACACATGTTGCTGAAGTGACTTAAATTATTTGCCGTCATAAACCGTGGAGTTGCACCAATTATTTAAACTACACGATACAACCCAATTCCCTTTCGAATATGGACTCGACAATTAACTAATCCTTTCAGGAGACGGCTAGATGCGGTCGTCCCACGTCGAATAGAAAATTCTGACAGCCGCCTTCCGTTATCTATATAAAGAAGGACGTTTTCCAAGTAATTTGTATCGTTCTCAAGCCCGTTTCTGTCAAGCTCTGGCAGGTAACTTTTTTTTTTTTTTTTTTTTTTTTTTTGCGTTTTCTGTCCTTTTTTTCTATTTTTTTGTAGGCCAATCGAGCAAGGATATGTTCTTATTTAACCAGATGATCCACGCATGAAGAATGCAGTATTAGGGTGTGAGGGGTGGGTATACTCATCCCTGCCCGAATATCGGAGAGATTATTCTCATGGCCCGACTGTCGGAGAGATTACTCTCAATGTGGCTCGACTACCGGAGAGATTAATTTCAATGTGGCCCGACTACCGGAGAGATTACTCTCAATGTGGATCGACTACCAGAGAGATTACTCTCAATGTGGCTCGACTACCGGAGAGATCACTCTCAAAATGACCAGACTACCGGAGAGATTACTCTCAAAATGACCCGACTACCGGAGAGATTACTCTCAACGTGGCCCGACTATCGGAGGCCATTTCATCCATTTAGACGTTTGTGCCCATTCTAATATTCTTGATTTGGATTTTGATGGCTTTTTTTTCTCTTTTTTTTGTTTTTCATTTTTTTGCAGCCCGAAGAGATGGCAAATTTCAAAGACTATACCTCACCTTCCTCCAAACTTAGATATCTCAAAATCGAGACGAAGATGGCATAGAAAAAACCAAGCTTTTGGTTCACACCTCACAAGCTGGCAGGTATGCAGCCTCATGGCCTTCTTTAAGGAACTCCCTTCTTGTAGAAAACTGGACCTTGGAGCACAAATCGACTTCTAATCCATTTTCCAAGATGTGGTCTCTCCAAGCACCAATCCATCGCCACGTATGCTAGCACCCTTCCAAACTTAGGACGTCGCATAATTCAAGGCGAAGTACGTTTGGGAAACACAACAACAATCGAGGGCGAGTATCGTCATATTCCAGGATATTGGGAATGGGCTGAAGATGTACTAGGTGGAAGCCAACAAACCTTGGGCAAAACAAAGATTTATGATGCGATCTATGCCTCACTTTTCACTTATGATCGAAACTCGAACATTTTGCAAGCATTTTGTGAGGCTTGGTTCTCCAAGACGAACACGTTTCTTACATCAGCAAGGGAACTATCTATCTTTATTTTACACTTACATATCCTTGGAGGAGTTCTGTCTATTGCGGGTTCTCCGTACGAGGAAGTGCTGCCCGAGAAAAGAGAACTCATCAGTTTAGACTAAAAACAGATTAGATTTATTCCTCGATCTTGCGAGTATTTATTTGCTGCTTTCCATCACCTTAAGGAGGGTACGGGTGCTAAACAAAAGGTCTCCTTCAGCAAGTGGACAAATTTCTAGTACAAAGAAATTTAATATATAAACCTGCCCCAGTGCGAAAGGAAAAGAAATCCGTGTGCTTAAAGTCGACACATATTCCTAACGGAGTTATCCCGAGACAACGAGGTGGTCGAGGGATCAAGAAGCTATATTCTCCAAGCTTAGGGTGAGGTCTGACAAGAAAGATGAAACATATGTAGCATCATTCTTATCAATTGGCTATGTGCCTTTGTGTTTCCCTAGGTAGAAAATTTCATTCGTCCCGAGACTTTTAAGATGGCAAGCACGATGGCAGGCGGGTGAAAGATTAGCCTTGCGGTCCTAGTTTTGGCGAGTATTTATCATGGTTTGAATGACATTTCGTGTTCTTCCCAACTTGATCAGGTCAAAGTTTGTTTTTCCATTAATTATGTTTGTCGCGCCCCCCTTTTGCTTCTCCTCGCGGATAGTCAGGGTTTTCGACATTATTTGGACAACTCGTTTCCTTTTAGGAAAGGGATATAAGGAATATTGAAGAGTTGCCATCTAACGAATTAAGGTGCGTTAGGGCACCTATTATGGGTCATATATAAATCTAGTTGGTATTACTAGATATTGGGTAAGGGCTTAAAGTTATTTCAAGGGGAAGGTGTTAGGCACCCCTCGAAATCCACAACGGTGGGTTCCGGCCAAACTTACTTTGTGAAGTAGTCAAGTAGCAAATAGGAAGTCTAAGCACACATATGTTAATTAAATAAGGTTTTGACAGATAAGCAGTCTAAGCACACATATGTAAAAGGAAAGGGGGTCCTAAGTTGCTTATCCTATAGGATCATATCTATGCAATGCCCGGTAATCACTCCTCAATGAGTGGGGCTACACGTTGCATTAGCGCACAGGTCATCATATCCTTTTCCTACCCATTATCCCACCCCTTAGTGGTTATTAAACGAGTTTTTATTAATGAACTCTAAGCGTGTTGTTACCCGTCCCTTCCTTGTGGTCCCAGTGGAGCTTAGGACCTCTAAATCTGGGCAGTTCTATACAATCCTAAGGTTTTTAAAGGCAAAATCTAGGCGACAAACAAATAAAATATAGGACAAGAAAATAGGGGAAGAAGAAGCTAAAAGGCTCATGTTTACCACCACATGTATATAGGCAAATAAACAACACGTCTCAAATACAGATTCAGGTAGTTTTAGAAAATATCCTAGGACAGGATGTCTAGGTGAACATCAATACACAGAACATGCAACACTGTTTAAAACTCAATGGCATGGTCATAATCAGTTTGCCTACTGATTTTAAAACCTGTAAGACTTAAGCAGTTTAAACATAAGTAGAACGCAGTTTCCAGTTTTATATAAAGACATCAATTACCTAAGGCTTGCCTAGGCGTGGGACTATACGCAATCACAGTTGCAGGAGATGTTTAACAATTTAAGATTATTCTACCTATGAGCATGCTGATCTAGGTGATACAGATTATAACAGGCGATTTATCAATTTGTGTTTAGAGACATGAACCTATGCGTGAGGCCGTTTTAAACCTTTTCATGGATAGTTATTGATTTAACCGAAATAGACGTGGTTCAAACAGATGCAAACAGAGTTCCTAAGAACATGGTACCTAATGCATATAGGAATGACAGTTTTTATTAAGATTATTTAATAGCAGGATGTCTATGTGACAGTACTTGCGCAGAACCAGGAATTGAGCATGCAACATGTTGAAGCAGTAAATGTGAAGGCCCTAAGACAGGAGGTCTAATGCACAAATTTAACATGGTTTGAATGCGAATGAATACATCAATCCTAGAACATGGCTTCTAATGCAGATTTGCAGAATATAAAGCCTATAACATGTTTTCTACCCAGTTTTACCCACAGTATCATACAACTACCTTCCCTTGTTCACTAGTCACCCCAATATCTGTTTACAATTAATTATTACAGACCAATGATTGAATAAACTAATCAAAAGAAATATAAATTAAACTATAGGGAGCCTGAAGTCGGCGCAAAGCAAACCTGGGAATACCAGGCCTTCAATAGTCTCAAATTCCAAGGATTTCACAACCAATTTTGTGTCCAGGTGTGTCACAGTTCCCTAAAGACCTCAAGGATCCCAGGCAGTGCTCACACCTAGACTTTTCACAATAGGGATTGAGTATGTGCAATGTGGAATGGCCAGCCCCAATGAGCCAGAGTTCGAAGGAATCTCAAAAGGATCCCAAGGCAGTACACACACTGGAGGGGCAGAACCTAGAGACTTAAGAGTGAAGTGAGAGTGCTTGACATAGTTTTGAAAAGTTTTTGAGAAGAAAACAATACTGAAATAACTCTAGGAGTAAAGAGGTTTTTCTGAAAATAAGAACTAATTTAGTAGTTAAACAGTATAAAACCTTTTTTTTTTTTTGAAAATCAGCAAACAGTCTAGTTGGTTATAGAACAATTAGGTCCAGCATCACTCAACAACAGATTTCACACAGGGAGAGTGGGGTTGGGGACACATAGAATACACATCAGTGTTTAGGAGAGAATATAAACAACAAAGTGCAGAGAACACTTAGGAGTATCATAGCGTTAATAGGTTAGTCATGACAATAGGTAGTTGAGACACATAGTAGGGATCACAGTAGAGCCATATCGAAAACACATAAACATTGGATAGAATTAAGCACACAACTAGAGTTACCTTGAGAGAATAGATGGCCTAGTAAAGCAGACTAGGCAAGAACCTAAGTGAACAGACTAGACAAACATCACAAGTATTCATAGTTTAAACATGCCAACATACTGAACAAAACAGATTGAAACATGTTAGATAAGCAGTAGACAGCCAATGCTAATCACATATTGAACAAACAGATGCTAGATAAGCAGTAGATAGGCATGTTAAACGGGACAGTAGACAAGTACAAGAATAGAATTCATAATTAATGAACTAAATCAATAATGAAACACATAGGGTTTAGGCTTTAAGATTAATCAGAGACATACCGGTTAAGGAGAAAGAAAACACAGAATGCAAAGCAAGTGTTGTGCAATGTCTAGCCTTGGTTTACAGCCGGCTAGACCAGTGAGTATTGCCAGTAGCAGAGAAGAACAAAGAAATTTTAGAGTGTAATTGTATTGGTGAACTAATGTTCGTGTCCAGAAGTTAGAATAGAGGAGAGTATATATAGTAGTTAGGAGCAAAACAGAAAAAGGTAAAAAGATCTACCATTCAGCAATTAAGAAAACTTAAAGAATCAATTATGCCCAAAATAAGTATAGTCTCCCTTAATTAAGGGGTAATTACCCAACGGTAAAGGGTGGGACAATATTTAAGGAAAGAAAATCAAGTAAGACCTAAGTATAGAGTGGGAAATTAGGGGTAAATAAATAGGGGTTCAATTAAGAAAACAATCTTGAGGAATCAGTAAATATCACAGTTTATCAAATAAGGTAAGAAAACTAAATAAGGTCGCAAATAAAGGAATAATCAAGAATCAGCTCATAGGTTTTAACGAAGCAAATTAGTGAATCAGGAATCCAAAATAGTACTGATTTAAGGGAAGAAAATACAGGTTTCCATAAATAAACAAATGGCTGAGTATAAACACACAAAATCAATTCGAGAATCGAATCAGAAACGCTAATAGAGACTACTAGGGTAAAAATTACAAGACGTCTAAATTAGACTAAGGAGAAATCATGAGAATCAAAGCATAGGACAAAAAAGTGCACAAGTAACATGGTCAAACATAGAATCAAAGCGAAAATATCAGAAAATTGGGGTTTTAGCATAAACTAATTAGGGTTTAGGCAAACTCAACATAATCGGTCAAAAACACATAAGAACTGAAGATTAAACATTCAAAATTGGAAGGCTTTTTGGAGAAAATAATTTTCAGTAAACCCTAGCTTTAGGAAAACGAAAAATCACTTGGAAAACTGGAAACTTTTCAAGAAGATAGGTTCGATTCATCTCAGATCTGTACAGCTCCAAGAAAATCAAAGGACAAAATTAGAGTTTTCAGAAGTAAATCAGAGATGAGACCATAGACTTAGGAAGCCATAGATTTAAGACGAAAATAAGAAGTTGTTACTCAGAGATCAAGCCAAATGGCCTGAGATAGGCGAGAAAAACCCAGAGGTGTAAGCAGACTAGCCATGGTCCCTTGTGAATCTTCTCTAAGGACCTTAGAGATAGAGGTGCCCAGCATTGAGGAGGCCGTTAGAGGCCTGTGGTGGTGAAGAACCACCATGAACAGTAGTAGGTGAGTGACGACGAGGGAGAATTAGGGTTAGAGTTAGAGAGAATTTGAGAGACGGAGAGGAGAGTGACGGCTGGGAGGGGAAAAAGTGATTAGGGTTAGAGGGGAGGTATTAGTTTAATTATGGTAAGGGGTTTCTTGGGCAGGTAGGGTATTGAGCTGGTAGCTAAAATTGAAATTAAAAGGCTATTTTTTAAATACCCAAAGTAATTGAATAAAATTAATTTGTAAAATAATTAACCAATTACAAAAGTGATTTTTATGCATGAAAATGTTTTAAACATAATTATTTAGAATTTTAAAATACAATGGACTAATGTTTGGTAAAAAATGATGCATAATGTATGAATGAGCTATAATTTGCAAAGTTATTGCAATTATAGCCAAAATATGGATCTATGAAATAATTTGGACTTAATAGGACCATAGATAGTAATATTAAATCAAAAAATGTTTTATAATTTGTGATGCAATTTTATAGTTATTTATTAAAATAAAATGTCGGGGCAAATTAATTTAAAATGTAAAAATTGTGGAAAATTACCAATTGATGCTAATGCATGTTTTTGAAGACATATACGCATTTTAAAACTATTTTGGGTAAAATTGGGTATCAACAGCTTCCCTTCTTCACCCGGAAAGGATGAAAGAGTTGTCGGGTGAAGATGTGATGGCCAATTTTGACCGAGCGTTAGGCCGCACTCTGGCTTCTGAGTTGCCTACATATCCCTGGTTTTACAAGAATCAGGTCATGTGTAGTTCTGGACTCATCAGCGGAATATACCGTTGAAGTCATCACAAGAACGAATACAATGTTTCGGGATATGCGAAGGAATAGTTTTATGGAAGAAGTCATGTTTGAGATAGTCGAAGGGCTCGGAGAGGGATTGCTCCTGCTGGGACAGCAGTTGTTTATCGAGTCACCTGCAAATAGAGAGATACTACGAGCATATATTTGTGCGGAAATTTAAACATGATGCAGATTCCATTCGGACCATGAAAGTTGTTTACGGACGATTGAGGATGACGTCCTTAGACCATGACGTCCTGGGCCATGAATTGTTCAGTGAGAGATTCGCAAGCCATGAAATGATGTTCTCGGGCCATGAAGATGGTGCCTCCGAACCATGACGCCTTTGAATAATGATATGCAGGTTTGAGAGATCCTCAGGCCATGACATGGTGTCTTCCGGCTATGAGGATGATGCCTTTAGACTGTGATGCCTTTGGACGAGTTGGCGATATTTCAACCCATGAAATCCAATAATATGATGTCAACAAGACAAGGCTTAGTCTTGTGAAGTTGAGGGAAGAGTTTAGCCCGAAAGAAGAGCAAAATGGATAATGTTGGAGAGACAACGCTTAGTCTTGGTGAAAGAATGTAAATTGGAGGCAGAGCCTCATGCAGGTATGGAGACAGATCTTAGTCTTATTTAAGATGCGGGATAGGGCTTAGTCCCATGCAATTGAAGGCATAGATAGCCTTATGCAGATTTGGAAGCAGGGATTAGTCTCATGCGAGATGCGGGACATGGCTTAGTCCCATGCAAGGGAAGCCAGAGATTAGCCTTATGCAGATGGAGGCAAAGCTTAGCCTCGTGAAAGATGAAGGCAGATATTAGCCTTCTGCAGATGTGGAGGTAGAGTTTAACCTCATGGAAGATGTGGGACAGGGCTTAGTCACATGCAAATGAAGGCAGAGATTAGCCTTATGCAGATATGGAGGCAGAGCTTAGCCTCATGCAAGATCGAGGTAGAGCTTAACCTCATGCAAGATATGGGACAGGGCTTAGTCCCATGCAGGTGAAGGCAGTGATTAGCCTTGTGCAAATGCGGAGGTAGAGCTTAACCTCATGCAGGTTTCGGGACAGGGCTGAGTCCCATGCAAATGAAGGCAGAGACTAGCCTTATGCAAGATGAAGGGCAGAGATTAGCCTTATGCAAGAAGAAGGAAGAGATTAGCCTTATGCGAATACGGGACAGGGCTTAGTCCCATGCAAATAAAGGCAGAGATTAGCCTTATGCAAGAAGAAGGCAAAGATTATCCTTATGCAAGAAGAAGGCAGAGATTAGCCTTATACAAATGCGGGACAGGGCTTAGTCCCATGCAAATGAAGGCGGGGATTAGCCTTATGCAAGAAGGAGGCAAAAGCCAATGGGGGACAGGGCTTAGTCCCATGCAAATGAAGGCAGAGATTATCTTTATGCAAGAAAAATAGAATAAATAGCAGATAGTAGCAGAATTTCTTAGCTGGTAGCAGATTTTTGTATTGCGATTGTTGTGAAGGTTGTGATTTCGAGGCATGTTTATTCTTTGTTCCTGCATCCAGAGGAAAATCGTGCGTTCTGTAAAAGGGGAGGTCGGTTCGTGCCTCCGTCGACTTGTTCGACTTGCTTTGCTTGGTCGGAAGATCCTGTTCAAATCATCGGGGTAGCGTTGGCTAAACAGAGTTATTTTGCAAGCAAGCATGCATAGTTTTCAAAGACATAGTAAAATCTATTTTGAGAAATTTTAGATGAACCAACGGCCGTGACAAGACCCAAGACATTTCAATCTCTTTTGTTATGAAATTTTGAGGGTCCTCCTCAAAATTCTGCCCCAGTTAGCTGGATTGACGTCTCTGACTATTGTACATGTTGCGATCGGCTGAACTTGCTTCTAAATTTTGAGGGTCCTCCTAAAAATTCTGCCCCAGTTTCTGATTGCGAGGGAAATAAGATTTTTATTGCATTGTGACCGTACCCATAGGGATGCCTACGTATCCCCTTTTAAACAGGAATTAGGTCGCGCGTAGTTCAATTTACATCATTTAAGAAAAGCATAAAGGATTACACATAGTATCGCTTGATTGCATCTGAGTTGATCGGTTTTTGCCAGACTTCTCCGTCCATTTCTGCTCGTCGAGCTCAGCTTCTTGTATGATCCTCAAAGAATGAATCTCCACTTCGGCAGGAATAACGACTTATGTACTATAAACCAACAAGTAGGGGATTTCCCCGGTTGATGCGCAGACTGTGGTGCGGTATCCCAATAAGGCAAACGGTAGCTTTTTGTGCCACTGTTTGTGATTTTCTACCATCTTTCTCAATATCTTCTTGATGTTCTTGTTGGCGTCTTCTACGGCTCCGTTCATCTGAGGTCTATAGGTTGTGGAATGTTTGTGCTTGATTTTGAAAGTCTCGAACATGGCCTTTATTAGATCACTGTTGAGATTGGAAGCGTTGTCAGTAATGATTGACTCTGGAACTCTTAACCGACAAACAATCCGGTCACGGACAAAGTCTGCCACGAATTTCTTAGCCACTGCTTTGTAAGATGCTGCTTCGACCCATTTGGTGAAGTAATCAATAGCTACCAAGATGAACATGTGCCCATTTGAGGCGGTGGGCGCGATCGGACCGATGACGTCAATTCCCCAGGCGGCGAATGTCCAAGGTGAGCTAGTTGCATTGAGTTCATTTGGCGGCACTTTTATCATGTCTGCATGTACCTGACATTGGTAGCATTTCTGAACATACTGGATGAAGTCAGTCTCCATGGTCATATAGAAATAATCGGCTCTGAGTATCCTTTTGGCGAAGACAAAGCCATTCATATGTGGGCCACAGGTCCCAGCATGTATCTCTTCAAGTAGCTTAGAAGCTTACTTTGCATCGACACACTTCAATAATCCCAAATCAGGAGTTCTCATGTACAGGGTTCCTCCGTTGTGAAAGAAACTATTGGACAACCTCCGCAGTGTACGTTTCTGGGTATGATTTGCATATTTCGGGTACTTTCCCTTTGCAAAGTATTCCTTGATGTCGTGGAACCAAGGTTTCCCGTTTGCTTCTTCTTCAACATGGGCACAATATGCCGGCTAGCTATGGATATTTACTGGAATGAGATCAATGAAGTTCTTACCCGGATGTTGTATCATGGATGATAAAGTGGCAAGTGCATCGGCAAACTCGTTCTAAATTCTGGGGATATGCCGAAATTCTGTCTTTGCGAACCTCTTCCTTAATTCCTGCACATGGTGCAGATATGGAAATATCTTGGAGTTCTTGGTGGCCCATTCTCCTTGTACTCGGTGTATAAGCAAATCTGAATCACCGATAGCCAGCAACTCTTGAATATTAATGTTGATGGCCATGTTGAGCCCTAGTATGCAGGCTTCATACTCTGCCATATTGTTGGTGCAAGGAAATCTGAGTTTGGCAGCTACCGGATAATGTTGGCCGGTTTCCGATACTAAGACCTCTCCAACACCGACTCCTTTGAAATTTGATGATCCGTCAAAGAACATCCTCCAGCCATCATAGGATTCAAAAATGTCTTCTCTTATGAACAATACCTCTTCATCGAGAAAATACGTTTTCAGGGATTCGTATCTCCTCCCATAGGATTTTTAGCAAGGTGATCTGTCGATGTCTGTCCCTTGACCGCTTTCTGAGTCACATAGATGATGTCAAACTCACTCAGCAGGATTTGCCACTTAGCCAGCTTGCCAGTGGGCATGGGCTTCTGAAAGATATACTTCAAGGGATCCATCCTTGATATGGGGTATGTTGTGTAGGCACAGAAGTAGTGTCTCAGCTTCTGAGCTACCCAGGTTAGAGCGCAACAGGTACGTTCCAGCAGAGAGTACTGTGCCTCATATGGAGTGAAATTCTTACTCAGATAATAGATAGCTTGCTCCTTTCTCCCTGTCTCATCGTGATGCCCCAGAACGCAGCCGAAAGCTCCATATAGTACCGCAAGGTATAGTAATAAGGGTCTACCTGGCTCTGACGGGACCAAAACCGGTGTTGTTGATAAGTACTCCTTGATTCTGTCGAAGGCCTTTTGACAATCCTTGGTCCAACTGGTTGCATCATCTTTCTTTAACATCTTGAAGATTGGTTCACATATGACTGTGGACTGGGCTATGAACCGCTGATGTAATTTAGCCGTCCTAGAAAACTCGTTACATCCTTCTTATTCTTTGGTGGTGGCAACTCTTGGATGGCTTTGACTTTTGATGGATCCAGTTCTATTCCTCGGCGACTGACGATGAACCCAAGCAACGTTTCGGTGGGAACCCCGAAAGCACACTTCACTAGGTTTAGTTTCAGGTTGTATTTCCGTAATCTGTTTAAGAACTTCCTCAAACCTGCTATATGATTTGTGGCTTTCTTGGACTTGATGATGACGTCGTCAACATACACCTCGATCTCCTTATGTATCATGTCATGGAAGATAGTAGTCATAGCCCTCATGTAAGTGGCCCCAGCATTCTTTAGGCCAATGTAATCATCTTGTAACAATACACTCCCCATGGCATAATGAAAGCCATTTTCTCAACGTCCTCTTTGTCCATCCAGATTTGATGATAACCGCGAAATAGTCCACAAATGACTGGAGTTCATGTTTGGCACAATTTTCGTTTAGGATGTGTATGTTTGGAAGGGGGAAATCATCCTTTGGGCTGGCTCGGTTGAGATCCCGGTAATCAACACAAACCTTGACCTTTTCATCCTTCTTCGGTACTAGCACGATGTTGGCTAACCACCTTGAGGACCTTGGCATTAATTTGTTTAGTGACTTCCTCCTTGATTTTCAGACTCATATCAGGCTTGAACTTCCGGAGCTTCTGCTTCACTGGCGGGCACATTGGATTGATGGGCAACTTGTGAGCCACGATAGATGTACTTAGTCCGGTCATGTCATCGTATGGCCATGCAAATATGTACTTTTTCTTCTCTGATGGTGACAGGTGGATGTTGATGCGAGTTTCTCTAACAGTCTCTGAATCTCCCAAGTTGATTACCTCAATTTCGTCCAAATTGGACTTAGGCTTGTTCTCAAAGTCCTGTACTTCTCTGACGATTTCCTCTGGTATGATGTCTTCTTCTTCTGAATCACTATCCTTTTGTTGCGTTGTCTCATTGCATGTCACAGTCATTGGTTCATCAAGACAGGAAATAGTAATGTTGTATAGATAAAAGTATGAGAGAAAAATGATAATAATAAATACTCACTTATTAAAATATATAAACGATTTTTCAATAATTTAAACAAATGTTTTTTGGAATAATGAAGATTTTATTTAAAACAGGAATGCAAAAATGGAAATCATTAGCAAACAAAATAGACAATGCTTGTTCAACCTTGCTACCCCGGGACTCGTTGGGCCCTGGATGGTCGGACAGTCCAGTTTCTGAGGAATGATCCCTTGCTTACAGCTTAGATGGTAGGGCCTTCCTCCTCCTCCTCCTCCTCCTCGACAGTTACACAACAGTCTGTATCCTCTTCCTCCAGGAATAGGTTCCTTTAGGCTGTTAATGCTTCCTCTTCTTCTGATCCCCATATGATGTTGGCTTGCTGGAAAGTCTGTTCCAAATGCGGTATAGGTTTCTCCAATGGATATTAAGGACCGCACCATAGTGGCGACCAGTTTTTGTACTCTCGCCAAGTGTACTGATATCCAGGCCAAAAGTAGTGTCATGATGTTTTAGCTGTATCGGCTTGGAAATGCCCTGAAGACTCTTGCTGAGACCCTTGCCAGGTTCAAATCCGCTCCAATTCATCATGCTGGCTAGCTTGCTATCCCACTATTTATCTTTATCGATTGCATTGACCCGCTCGATATGGTGGTAAGTTTCTCCACCAAGCCTTCTTCTACCCTTCACTACCGGGATAGTCTGGCGGTTGTAGATGGTGTTGCTCCCATCTCCATGGATATTTACCTCTTGATGATTACACTCAAATTTTATCGCCTGGTGCAAAGTTGGTGCCACAGCCCCAGCGGCATGTATCCATGGTCGCCCCAATAACAGATTATAGAACGCGGATATATCGAACACCTGAAATTCGACCTCAAACCATGTATGCCCCATCTGCAGACAGAGACTGATTTCTCCAATGGTGGCCCTCTAAGACCCGTCGAACGCCTTCAGAATCATACATCCCTCTCGTATTTTGTATAGTCCCTTGCCAAACCTTTTTAGTGTTGTTAATGGGCAGATATTGAGGCTAGACCCTCCATCGATCAGATTCCTGGTAATGAAGTAATCTTCACATTGCACGGTAATGTGCAGTTCCCTGTTATGACTCAAACCTTCAGGTTGTAGCTCATCCTCGCGGAAAGTAATCTTGTGACTTTCTAATACATGCCCCACCATGTTAGCCATCTCTCCACTTGTGATATTGTTAGGCACATAAGCTTCATTCAACACTTTCATCAGAGCACTCATGTGTGCTTCCGAATTCTGCAGCAGTGATAAGATAGAGATCTGGGTCGGAGTCTTGTTCAGATGATCTATGACTGAGTACTTTCTGGCTTGCACCTTCCTGCAGAGGTCATCAGGGCTTGTTTCAATGACTCGAGGTCTGTTGGAATCCTGTTTGCTGCACTCTCCCAAGTGCTCAAGTGTGTATACCCTTCCGGTCCTGGTCATCCCTTGTGTAGCACCATCTTCTTCTATCTTGGTCTTTCCCCTTCTTCTAGCTTCAGCTACGTAATCCCAAGGCACAACCTTATTGTCAAAAGGCGATGTGGTGGATACAGTCACTTTGAGTGGTGTGGCTACCCTTACTTCAAATAGGCTAGGTGCCGTAGCAGGTGGCACTACTTCAACCTCAAATGGCACAAGCGTGTATGTAGGTGGTGCTACTTCAAACTCAAACGGGACTGATGCGGTTACCTCATCCTCTCCTGACGGTTGTATCTGTACTATAATGGGATTGAGTGTAACTGTTGGCTTCTTGGGATCATCACCTTCTTTGATTAACACGATTGACCCCTCTAGGTCCCGTTCTTCATCTATTTCTATCACATTGACGCCTCCATCCATGTGGTCTAGGAGGGGGTTATTGCGAACATTAGGAGTAGCTTCTTTTGCTTGGATGATTTTATATTCAATCAAATCCTGAATTTTGTCCTTCAGAGAGCGGCATTCATCGATGGTATGTCCTTTCAAGTCGTAATGGTATGCACAGGTTTTGTTTGGATTGACCCATTGAGATGGATTCTCTATGGCTACAGCAGAGATGAGAGTGACATAACCAGCAGCTTTTAGCCTTTCATAAAGATGGTCAATGGGCTCGGCAATAGAGGTATACTATTTGGGTGGTCTGCGGTCAAAGTTTGGTCGAGGTCTTGGGATGTTTTGGCGAGCTGGAGGTGACTGAAAATGAGACGGTTGGGAGTTATATGTGTGATAGGCAGTGGCTGGTTGGGACTATCTGGGAGATGTGGGTTGATATGTAGGTGTAGGTGGAGGTGTTGGTTGATATGTAGGTGGAGTTTCTTGGTATGCAAGTGGAGAGGTTCGATACATCAGGTGGAGATTTGGGCCCATGTGCAACCATTACCGCTCCTGCGTCCTTTTTCTTAGATATACCCCCGGACTGCATTGCTTTGTTGGTGGCTTACAGTGCTTCAAAATTTGTGACCATCCCGCTCTTGATACCCTCTTCAATCCTTTCACCCAGCTTGATGATGTCGGAGAACTTGTGATTTTTGATCACCATTAGTCTTCCATAATATTGCGGGTCCTGTGCCCTGACGAAGAATTTGTTCATTTTCTCCTCGTCCAATGCCGGACTGACCTTGGCCGTTTCCGACCTCCAACGAGTGGCATACTCGCGAAAGGTCTTAGTGGGTTTCTTCATGAGATTCTGAATTTAAAATCCGGTGCATTTTCCGCGTTGAACCTGAATCGGTCCATGAAAAAGCATCTCCTGTAAGGCTCCTCATGAACAGTTTCATTCGTATCTTTTCGTCTCTTCCTACTCCGACCAGTTTGTCACAATAGGTCCTCATATGGACCTTTGAATCACCAGTACCGTCGAACATTTCAAACATGGGAGGTTTGTAACCCTCCGACAGTTCTACATCAGGTTGTATACAAAGATCTTCATAATTCATACCTTCAATCCCTTTACCTCCTTTCACGCCTTGAACTCGGCTAGTCAATTTCTTGAGTTCTTCGGCCAAGTTCCAGATGAGCATATCCTTCTCACTGGATTCCGGTGGATAAGAGATAGGTTGAGTGGAGTGAGGTATAGTCTCCACGTATATGGGGTTGTTCTGGTGTCCTGTTGCTTGAGCATATAGGTGATCATTGGTGAGATTTTGTGGTTTAGGGATGACTGGTGGGGTGTTTCGTGGAGTGTGGCAAGTGTTCTGTTGGTATTGTGGTGAGATGGTCTGATTTTGCGGTGGAGTGGTATAGTTGTGAGTTGCAGGAGGATTCTATTTATTGGGTGTATCCTGAGGTGGTGTAGGGTTTTGAGTGTTCGGGTGGCTGACGTCTGGCACACTAAGTGAGAAGGACAAGTTTGCTAGGTTCTGCACATGCTCAAGTTCTCCTTGGAGTTTCAATAGCCTTTGTTCAAGTTGTGACACAACATCATTCGGGACCTGAGTACTCCGACTGTTAGAAGCCTCTGGATGTTCAGCTGGTGTGGTGTTTTCCTTTATGATGTTATTTAAGTCTTCCATCTTCGCTTTGCCTTTGCATTTAAGTGGAGTAGGAGGAGGAGAGGGTGGAGGGCCCCTGGATCTTGTATGATATGCTGATGATGCCAGGATGCATGAACCAACCTTTGGGGAAGGGGAATAATCAAAAGAAAAAATAAAATAAAAACAAAAGGTAGCCAAGTCAATGAGGATTATGATAAAAGTATTTGCAGTATTTAAACACATATTGCAGAATTGTAAGCATATCCTAATTTGGGTGCCTCGTTGCGCCCGAGGTAGGCCTAGCGAAAAGTTTATTTGGAGAACTTAGATGCCAAAATGCCTCATTTCATTAATATAAAATAGACGAATCCCAAAATAACGATAGGAAATAAGTCACTAATGGCACTTGGCCTTATTACATTTATGAAAGAAAAAGGTAAATCTAGCCTATTTGGTCTCAGAAGGACCTTCCCCAGATTCGATATTCTTGATTCCATCGAACAAATTTCCCAGCTCGCGCAGTCCCAGCAGCAAGTATGCTCTAGCCAAGTGTCTTCCTTCATTCCCCTCAGCGTTCTGAAAATCCTCGATCCTTTTTTATGACCTTTCCCTCTAATCTACTATACCTCGCTCCAGATATTCCAGCTTATTGTTGGAAATGATAGCCATCTCTTTCCACTCCTCGATCAGCCTCCTATTGGACTCATGTATTTCCCAGTGCTCATTCTCGGTGTCGTGGACCCTTTTGCGCAGCCAGTTGTACTTGACCTGAGCCTCAGCATCTTCATCTATGATTCTATTGCCTCGACTGATTCCCGGCCTCACTACCCCATATAAGTCGTCCTCCAACCATGCCAGGTAGAGAGGTGCACAACTAGCATGGTATCTATCTGGCTCAATAGTATTTTTCTCCACGATGATTTTGCAGTGCCACATGTGTTGAGCTTGGAACTTGTAGGGGACGTCGTCGTCTTGGAAATCTTCCCTGAAGTGACCCTTCTTCGCAACCCTTGGTACAACTTGTTTCTTGCCCGCCTGCCTCATGACTCGGATAGGAACATAAGGATATATACCTCTTAACCCGATCAACATTAAGTGTGGTGCATCCCTGGACCTGATGATAAACTCGTCCGTCGAGAACCATTCGAACATCCATTGCACTTGTTCCTCTGTCAGATTGTCAAAGAATTCCACCCACTATTTGGCACTTTCCGGCTAAGCAAATATGTCCGGAATGTAGGTCATCCGCTTGGGGTGATGGAAAGCAATATGGTCATTCCAAGCCCTTCTTGGCCCCTTTGAAGATGTTCTAATAGCGACAACTGCAGCAACAAGTTACAACCCTCAAAATGTTTAACCCCTTTGTGACAACGCTCCAAAGCTCGGTAAATGTCAACTAAAATCATAGGGACAATGTTGTATGTTTTTCCATCGATCCCTTCCATCAAGGTCCTGGCGACCATGGCTAGTCTGGTATGAATCATTTCCCTCTTTGTGAGGAACACTATCAAGCCCAAAAAGAACGCAATGAACACGAATACTCTGCGGTGGATGTGACCTAGAGATGTGATGGTGAACTCGTCATGATAGGTACGGTATGATTTTCTGTGACCGTACCTTTCATACAAGTATTCTAAAGGTATGTAGGATTGTTTCAGACACTCCAGTTCAACATTTTCCTTCAGCCCCATCATTTTCAGAAATCCTTTACCCGTGCAGTTTTCAGGTACCAACAGCCTCGGGCTTTCCCAAGCCAGTCAATCTAGTCCTCATATTTCTTCTAAGAGTGGTGTCATCTCAATATTCCCAAAGCGAAATACAACTCTTTCTCTATCCCAAAACAAAGTAGCGGCCTCAATCAGCATATTGTTTGGCTGGATTTCTAGAAGAGAATGCAAGTTACCCAGATTCTTCCTTACGTGTTTCTTATCACTTGAAGGAAGGTCTTCCCACCAGTCTAGGATCATTGGTGGAATATCGCTGACCATACCAAATCTGGGGACCTCGTGCTTCATTTTCTGCAAGACAAAAATGGTTAGGACCTTTTCCCCCACCAGATTCGACTAATTATACACTTATGATTAGCATATTGGCATTTAGCTATCCAAAAATTAATGCACAAAACGTGGTTACGTCCGTTGAGATTATGAAAACCTCGGTGGACTTTTGGACAAGGCTTGTCTTAAAGGGTTATTGTGCGGACGACATATTAACCTGGCTAGGTTTGACCATGATGCATGCACAGTATAATAAGAGTAAGGTTTCTATGGGGGTCTAGACCGGTACCCTCGAGCGGACAACTCGAGGGGGAAATGCACGGAACCGTCGACTACACCGTTGATCGACTGATTTTACCAAAAATAAGCCTTTCCGAATTTAGGGGGTGATCTAAGTTGGAAGAGCGCAACCACTCATCAAGTGTTGCTATAGGATTTGTATAGGTACGAGTAGAGTGTGATGTTGAGCAAGATTTATGCAGCAATAAATAAGCAATAAACAACATGTTGTCACGTATTTGCACATTATGAAAGCGATAAATACAGCAGTTATAATTGAAAGCAGTTACAGAAGGAAACAAAAAAACATGTTAGTTTCATTTTGGAAGAAATAAATACTTAGGAAAATAAACAATTAATTGCACATAAAGGGGAAAGGGAAAGGGTGCAAGTATTAAAAAAGTAAGGCACATTTAGACAAATTCACAAAGCGGTTTGTTATGGTAAAAGCCTAGAATCCCCAGCAGAGTCGTCATGTTGTCGCGCCCCCCTTTTTCTTCTCCTCGAGGATAGTCAAGGTTTTCGACATTATTTGGACAACTCGTTTCCTTTTGGGAAAGGGATATGAGGAATATTGAAGAGTCGCCACCTAACGAATTAAGGTGCGTTAGGGCACCTATTATGGGTAATTTATAAAACCAGTTGGTATTACCAGAGATTGAGTAAGGGCTTAAAGTTATTTAAAGGGGAAGGTGTTAGGCACCCCTCGAAATCCACAACGGTGGGTCCCGGCCAAACCTACTTTGTGAATTAGTCAAATAGCAAATAGGCAGTCTAAGCACACATATGTAAATTAAATAAGGTTTTGACAGATAAGCAGTCTAAGCACACATATGTAAAAGGAAAGGGGGTCCTTAGTTTCTTATCCTATAGGATCATATCTATGCATGCCCGGTAATCACTCCTCAATGAGAGGGATTACACGTTTCATTAGCGCACATGTCATCATATCCTTTTCCTACCCATTATCCCACCCCTTAGTGGTTATTAAGCGAGTTTTTATTAATGAACTCTAAGTGTGTTGTTACCCGTCCCTTCCTTGTGGTCCAGAAGGAGCTTAGGATCTCTAAATCTGGGCAGTTCTAGAAAATCCTAAGGTATTTAAAGACAAAATCTAGGCGACAAACAAATAACATATATGACAAGCAAATAGGGGAAGAAAATATCCTAGGACAAGATGTCAAGGTAAACATCAATACACAGAAGATACAACATTGTTTCAAACTCAATGGAAGGGTCCTAATCAGTTGGCCTACTGATTTTAAAACCTGTAGGACTTAAGCAGTTTAAACATAAGCAGAACACAGTTTCCAATTTTATATAAAGACATTAATTACCTAAGGCTTGCCTAGGCGTGGGACTATACGCAATCACAGTTGCAGGATCTGTTTAACAAATTAGGATTATTCGACCTATGAGCATGTTGATCTAGGTGATACAGAATATAACAGGTGATTTATCAATTTGTGTTTAGAGACATGATACCTATGTCTGAGGCCGTTTTAAACCTTTTCATGGGCAGTTATTGATTTAACTAAGATGTAAATAGAGTTCCTAAGAACATGGTACCTAATGCATATAGGAATGACAATTTTTATTAAGCTTATTTAATAGTAGGATGTCTATGTGACAGTACTTGCGCAGAACCAGGAATTGAGCATGCAACATGCTGAAGCAGTAAATGTGAAGGCCCTAAGACAGGAGGTCTAATGCACATATTTAACATGGTTTGAATGCGAATGAACACATCAATCCTAGAACATGGCTTCTAATGCAAATTTGCAGAATATAAAGCCAATATCATGTTTTCTACTCAGTTTTACCCACAGTATCATATAACTACCCTCCGTTTTTCACTAGTCATCCCAATATCTGTTTACAATTAATTATTACAGACTAACGATTGAATGAATTACTCAAATGAAATACAAATTAAACTATAGGGAGCCTGAAGTAGGCCCAAAGAAAACCTGGGAATACTAGACCTTCAGTAGTCTCAAATGCCAAGGATTTTACAGCCAATTTTGTGTCCAGGTGTGTCAGAGTTCCCTAATGACCTCAAGGATCCCGGGCAGTGCTCACACCCAGACTTTTTACAATAAAGATTGAGTATGTGCAGTGTGGAATGACCAGCCCAGTGTGCCCGAATTCAAAGGAATCTCAAGAGGATCACAAGGCAGTACACACACTAGAGGGGCAGAACCTAGAGACTTAAGAGTAAAGTGAGAGTGCTTGACATAGTTTTGAAAAGTTTTTGACGAGAAAACAATACTGAAATGACTCTAGGAGTAAAAAGGTTTTTTTTTGAAAATAAGAACTAATTTAGTATAGTAAAACAGTATAAAACATTTTTTTTGAAAATCAGCAAACAGTCTAGTTGGTTATAGAACAATTAGGTCCAGCATCACTCAACAACAGATTTCACACATGGAGAGTGGGGTTGGGGACACATAGAATACACATAAGTGTTCAGGAGAGAATATAAACAGCAAAGTGCAGAGAACACTTAGGAGTCTCATAGAGTTAATAGGTTAGTCATGACAATATGTAGTTGAGACACATAGCAGGGATCACAGTAGAGCCATATCGAAAACACATAAACATTGGATAGAATTAAGCACACAACTAGAGTTACCTTGAGAGAATAGATGGCCTAGTAAAGTAGACTAGGCAAGAACCTAAGTGAACAGACTAGGCAAACATCAAAGTATTCATAGTTTAAACATGCCAACATCTGAACAAAACAGATTGAAACATGCTAGATAAGCAGTAGACAGGCAATGATAATCACATATTGAACAAACAGATGCTAGATAAGTAGTGGATAGGCATGCTAAACGGGACAGTAGACAAGAACAAGAATAGAATTCATAACTTATGAACTAAGGCAATAATGAAACACATAGGGTTTAGGCTTTAAAATTAATCAGGGACATACCGGTTAAGGAGAAAGAAATCACAGAATGCAAAGCAGGTGTTGTAAAATGGCTAGCCTTGGCTTACAGCCGGCTAAACCAGTGAGTATTACTAGTAGAAGAGAAGAATAAAGAGCTATTAGAGTGTAAGTGTATTGGTGAACTAATGTCCGTGTCCAGAAGTTAGAATAGAGGAGAGTATATATAGTAGTTAGGAGCAAAACAGAATAAGGTAAAGAGATCAACCATTCAGCAATTAAGGAAACTTAAAGAATCAATTATGAACAAAATCAGTATAGTCTCCCTTAATTAAGGGGTAATTACCCAACGGTAAAGGGCAAGACAATATTTAAGGAAAGAAAATCAAGTAAGACTTAAGTACAGAGTGGGCAATTAGGGGTAAATAAACAGGGGTTCAATTAAGGAAACAATCTTGAGGAATCAGTAAGTATAACAGTTAATCAAATAAGGTAAGAAAACTAAATAAGGTCGCAAATAAAGGAATAATCAAGAATCAGCGCATAGGTTTTAACGGAGCAAATTAGTGAATCAGGAATCCAAAATAGTACTGATTTAAGGGAAGAAAATATAGGTTTCCATAAATAAACAAATAGGCTAAGTATAAACACACAAAATCAGTTCGAGAATCGAATCAGAAACCCTAATAGAGACATACTAGGGTAAAAATCACAAGACGCCTAAATTAGACTAAGGAGAAATCATGAGAATCAAAGCATATGACAAAACAGTGCACAAGTAACACGGTCAAACTTAGAATCAAAGCGAAAATATCATAAAATTGTGGTATTAGCATAAACTAATTAGGATTGAGGCAAACTCAACATAATCGATCAAAAACACATAAGAACAGAAGATTAAACGTTCAAAATCAGAAGGCTTTTTGGAGAAAATAATTTTCAGTAAACCCTAGCTTTAGGAAAACGGAAAAGCACTTGGAAAACTAGAAACTTTTCAAGAAGAGATGTGAGATAGGTTCTATTCATCTCAGATCTTTACAGATCTAAGAAAATCAAAGGACAAAATTAGGGTTTTCAGAAGTAAATTAGAGATGAGACCATAGACTTAGGAAGCCATGGATTTAAGACGAAAATAAAAATTTCTTACTCAGAGATCGAGCTAAATGGCCTGAGATAGGCGAGAAAAACCCTGAGGTGTAAGCAGACTAGCCCTGCTCCCTTGAGAATCTACTCAAGGACCTTAGAGATGGAGGTTCCCATCATTGAGGAGGCCGTTAGAGGCTTGGGGTGGTCAAGAACCACCATGAACGACAGTAGGTGAGTGACGGCGAGGGAGAATTAGGGTTAGAGTTAGAGAGCATTTGAGAGACGGGGAGGAGAGTGACAGCGGGGAGTGGGGAAAGTGATTAGGGTTAGGAGGGAGGTATTAGTTTAATTATGGTAAGGGGTTTCTGGGCCGTTGATAAAAATTGATCAACGACCAGGATTAGCCAAAGAGTTGGGTTGGGCGGGTAGGGTATTGGGCTGGTAGATTTAGGCTAAAATTGAAATTAAAAGGCTATTTATAAAATACCCAAAGTAATTGAATAAAATTAATTTGTAAAATAATTAACCAATTACAAAAGTGATTTTTATGCATGAAAATGTTTTAAAAATAATTATTTAGAATTTTAAAATACAATGGACTAATTTTTTGTAAAAAAATGATGTATAATGTATGAATGGGCTATAATTTGAAAAGTTATTGCAATTATAGCCAAAAGGTGCCAATTTGGCTATCTATGAAATAATTTGGACTTAATAGGACCATAGATAGTAATATTAAATCAAGAAATGTTTTGAAATCATTTGTGATGCAATTTTTTAATTATTTGTTAAAATAAAAAACTGGGGCAAATTAATTTTAAAATGTAAAAATTGTGGAAAAGTACCAATTGATGCTAATGCATGATTTTGAAGACATATATGAATTTTAAAACTATTTTGGTAAAAATCGGGTATCAACAATGTTTACGGCTGGCTTGCACATTACTTCAAAACCCATTATCCACTTGCTAAGGGTCCATCTGTCCCTTTGATGGTGGAATACTTAGGAGAGGGAGCTGCGAGGTACTTTGACGAGAAGGATGCAAGAAGATGCATCCACAATGGGGAGGATATAGTTTGGAGTCCTTATTATTATGCGGATAACGATGCCCCTCAAGAGTTGGAGTCAAATTACTTCATGTGCTTACGTTTTAATTACCTCCCTTTGAGGTATGGTAACTCATTCATCATCGAGACATATAGCCCGCACTGATTTGCTCGTCAATTTGGGTTTAACCAGAGCGTCCACTATTTTTTGGAGAATGATATCCGTAACGTTCTCTAGATGAAGGACTCAGATTTTGGAGGATTTGCACACTGTATCGGTCTATGTCACGTGCAGTTTTTCCCCCAACTAGCGATCCTGTGGAGAAGCCTTTCTCCACTAAATATATGTTTTGGTGGGAGAAAGCGCATGGGAAGTTTCTCAAGAATAATTTACAAGCTTTGGTAGACAATGTTGGGCTAAAGTCTACTACTCCTTTAGGAGGTGAAGATCAAGGTGTTGGAAAGACGCTCCCAAAAGTTAAAGATCCACGTACTACAATTCCAAAAGTAGTTACACAACATAAGAAAAGGAAGCTTAAATCCTCAAAGGCAACTTTGAAAGAGGTGGTGTGCGCTTCAACGGATATAGAGAAACAACCTCCAGTTATTCCATTTAGCATGCAAGTTCCTCAAGATACAAGCCAGAGTACCAATGAAGATCAAAATTGGAAAAGGGAATGGCTTAACCCAGTAGAGATCGTAGAGGTTCCAAGTGTTGATAGTCCCTCAAAAACGCATACAGCTTGTAACAAAGAGGTAAAATATAATCACCTCACATTTTTTCCTACCTTTTTTCCGAATAGCTTTATTATAAATTACTTACTTTCTTTGCCTTTTCTTTATGCAATTAAACGCCATTGGGCATCCGATGGTACCCCCCCCCCCCACATGGAAAGCCGCAAGTGAGTGATGAATCTATTGGAGGGCCTGCATCTAATGTAAAGTCACCTTCAAAGGCATCATCGCTTCCTCATGACAGATCCCTAAACCAACAAACTCTAAGTGAAAATGATAATAATGGGAAATGTGGGAAAGAACTTGCATTATGAAATACGGCTAAGAGCCAAGATATGATATAATGATTATGTCCACTAGTGCCGATGAATTGATATGTGTGAAAGAAATATGAAATGAGATGATCGATGATATTGGCTAAGATGGCATAGCCGATCGAGCCGTGATCGGACGACATGCCGCACACATGGTGGTACTAAGATGAAAACTGAAATTTTAAATTGAAACTGGAATTATGATCGTGGTGAATGTCTCTAATGGGACGACCTAGCCGATCGGGTCGTTATCGGACTCCGTATAAAAGTACGGTGGTATTGTGAATGATGAGGTATTGATAATAATGATGTCCCCATCTAAAGCTATGAAAATTACTTCAAAGCTTATGTGATTCTTAATGTGATGTTGTAGTGTTGTTTAAGGTTTCCATTGATTCCATGATTATTTCTTATTGTATTATTGTTCTTTCTAATGAGATGATGTTTAGTTATACATATTAGAACTATTCGACAGTACTAACGTCCCTTTTGCCGGGGGCGCTACATCTTTAAATGGATGTAGGTGGTTCTATAGCAGACAGTGTTGATAGCATCTAGTGGTGCATCATCATCATCTTCCCAGAAGACTTGGTGAGCCCCATTTCTCCCTGGGGTCATGTAGTGCATCTTTTGTTTGTATGTTTGCCACGTTTTGAGGTATAGACGGGGCCTTGACGCCGACGTTGTTATGACTCTCTTTTGTATCATTAGAGGCTTCGCATGCACTATGTGGGTTGTATATGGGTATTGGAAGGGTTAGTGGATTATGTTGTGTTTTGGACCCTTGTTCCTTCAAATTGAAAAGTGTTTGTAATTTCAAAGAACTTACCAATGAGGTAACAATTGGATCCATTTGGAAATATTTACAAAAATCTTCCGGTTGTATAATTATTAATAACCTATTTTCTTGTTCATAATGAGTTTGGTAGAAAATGTCTAATAGGCTTGCTCAGTCGGGTTAACTCGGTTGAGCGCCGGTCGCGCTCCCCGAGGTTGGGGCATGACAAACTGGGTAGCAGAGCCTAAGGTTTTAAAGTGTCCTAGGATGTCTCGGAGCCGTGTCTAGTAGATCCCTTCTTATCGGTGTATTGTCGACCACATCTATAATTAGGGGGATACTTGGACATTTAGGAATAATACCCTTCTTTGTTGTTCTATATTGTGCGATAGAGCAGAATGTGAGGTTGTTTCCCCTTTTAACTCGTGCATTATTCTGAATTTCAGCTAATGGCACCTAAGAAGAAAGCGAGAATTGGCCAAGGAGACCAATGCCACCCAGGAGTGGTTGTTGACCCTTCATCTGATGGTGCGGGAGAGGATAATCCCCCAACTATTTCCTTGCCTGATTCTTCTATACCGGATCAGACCGCTCCAGCTCCTACATCTGTCGAGGGTGCAACCATCCCTCCCGCTGATAATTCGGTTCCCCCTCCAGCCCTAGATTGTGGTCCTAGTGTTACTAATGAGCATCTCAGGGGAGCCATATAGATGTTGACTCAGATAGTGCTTCCTAGGCCCAAAGATCAAATTTGACACTCAACTATTCTAGCCAGCAAGGGGATTCTAATAGTTCTAGGGTGAACAGATTTCTTTAGCTAGACCCTCTGGTGTTCACGGGTGCAAATCCCGAGGAGGATCTCGAGGACTTTATTGATGGGATGCACAAGGCTCTCAGAGTTACGCGTGCAACCGAGACAGAGGGAGTGAAGTTGGCTACCTACCGTCTGAAAGAGGTGTCCTACCGTGGTTTGAGTTGTGGGAAGATTCCCGTGAGGAGGGGAGTCTCCGGCGACATGGAGTGAGTTTGCTGATGCCTTTGTGGATCATTTACTACCTGCCGATACAAGGGCAGCCCGTACAACAGAGTTTGAGAATCTAAAGTAAGGTAGTAAGAGTGTGTGGGAATACCACATGGAGTTTGCACGATTGTCCAAGTATGTTGTTCACATATTTCCTACTATGGAGGCCAGGGTTCGCCGGTTTGTTCGGGGACTTAGTTCTTTGACTATCAATGAGGCTTCTACAGCTGCCTTGAATTCGGATATTAAGTATGGGAAGATGGTGGCATTTGCTCAGGCCACGGAGAACAGTAAATTGAAAAACAGGATGGAACGAGAGGGTAGTAGCAAGGCCCGATCAACGAGCAACTTTGGGGAGTCATCTAGTGATAGGAGATCAACTTTTAGGGAAGGGTCGTCAAGGACATCCCCGTCTGTTGCACAGTCCTCAGCCAGTGCACCGCCATCAGGGCCCAGACAGCTGTAGCAGTGGAGTCTTTTTAGGCCCGGTCAGGGCAGCAGGGGACACCACCAGTAGGGTCGGTTAGGAGAGAGGCCCCAGCAGTAGTAGAGGCCCCCATGCGCCAGGTGCAGAAAAATGCACTCAGGAATTTGTTACATGGACTTCCCATATGTTATGGGTGTGGGATGAGAGGCCATATTCAGAGGCATTGTCGTATATTTCTCCAGGGTGCGGGTAGGGCACATCTCACCCATTCGGTTCAAAAACTACTACATCCTCAGCACTCGCATGATGTGGTGCAGCTAGGGGTGGTGCATAGAGTTCGGGAGGACCTTGTTGATTCTATGCTATGAGTGGTCATCAGAGTGTAGAGACTTCTCTAGATTTCGTCATAGGTATATTGACTTTCCAATCTCATGATGTATATGCTCGCATTGATCCTGTATCTTCCTTGTCCAATGTTACTCCTTATATTGGTATGAGTTTTGGGATAGAGCCAGAACACCTTCATGAGTCGTTCTCTGTATCTACTCTGGTCGACGAGTCTATTACGGTCGCACGAGTTTATAGAGACTTTGTTGTCTCGGTGCGTGGTTGGGATACCATGGCCGATCTCATTGAATTGGGGATGGTTGATTTGACGTAATAATGGGGATGGATTGGCTTAATTCATGTTTTGCCAAGCTCGATTGCCGAACCAGAATTATGAGGCTTGAATTTCCTGATGAGCCAGTTGTTGAGTGGAAGGGGAATAATGTTGTGCCAAAAGGAAGGTTTATTTCTTAAATTAAGGCCACAAAGATGATCAAGAAGGGTGTATTTATCATCTGGTCCGAGTTACAGACACTAATTCCGAAGTGTCTATTCTTGAATCCCTGCCAATTGTAAATGAATTCCCCGATGTCTTTCCAAATGAGCTCCCTGGGATTCCTCCAGATAGGGAGATTGATTTTGGGATTGATGTGATGCCAGACACGCATCCTATATCCATTCCACCTTACAAAATGGCGCCGGCGGAATTAAAAGAGCTAAAGGAACAACTGAAGGATTTG
Source organism: Nicotiana undulata (assembly GCA_005239495.1). Lineage (NCBI taxonomy): Eukaryota > Viridiplantae > Streptophyta > Magnoliopsida > Solanales > Solanaceae > Nicotiana > Nicotiana undulata. The sequence goes on from ML255561.1 coordinate 48,794, forward strand.
TTAGAGAAGGGTTTTATCCGACCGAGTGTGTCACCTTGGGGCGCACCGGTCCTCTTTATCAAGAAGAAAGATGGATCACCGCGAATGTGTATTGACTATCGGCAACTCAACAAAGTTACAATAAAAAATAAATACTGATTGCCAAGGATAAATGATTTGTTTGATCAATTGCAAGGTGCGAAGTTTTTCTCCAAAATTTATTTGCGGTCGGGGTTGTAACAACAAATTTTCGCGTCGAGAAAATAAATAATCAAGATCGAAAAATTGCGTAACAAATGTAGTATTTGATTTGAATAAATGAAAGTGTTACAATCTCTACGGTATTCTTCTGATTCTTCAAGAATGTAAAGTATCTTGGTGAGCTTGACTTTGATTTGATTCAAGGGCTTGTGAAGCTTAATCTTGAATCTCCTTCTTGAACTTGGATTTGGATTTGATCACGAACAAGTAACTTGATCTCGAAAGCCTTGGTATTTGATTTGCCTTTGTTCTTGATCTTGACTTGAACTTGTACCTTGAGTGCTTGAATGCTTGAACTTGTAGTTTGTAGAGAAATCTGCGGTGTTTGATCCACGAGCTCTCTGCATGCTTCTTGTAATAACTTCTGGTGTCTTCTAGCTTTATGAAGACCTCTATTTATAGTTGTAGGGAGTGGTGTGGCTCTGTGATTTGATTGGTCCGTTTGAACTGACCAATACCATCAAGACACTTGGCATGATTTAATTGGCTCATTTATTTGTCTTGGATTGCCACATCACTTGACACATGGAATGATTTCATTGGATTTTTTATTTGACTTGGCGTGCTTTGTCATTTTGACAAATGGCACGATCCTATTGGCTCTTCCATTTGACGTGACGCGCCACGTCATTTCACGCGTGGCACCAAATTGGGCCTCTAGGAAGATGATATATTGGGCCTAATAAAGTGAGATCATTATTTGTAGCCCAATTAAATTAGACTTATGTAATAAATTCAATTATAGTAGTCCATAATATTTTTTTTGGACTAATATATCTTGATTTTTAAAATATAGTTACAACTATTTTATGGATTTAATTTCAATAAAAATTATATGTCTACAAATGCCCCTTACTTCAAGACTTGTTTGGGCGCATACATGTCACACTTAAGACAAGAATTGAAGTATTATGAAGACAAAGAAAATCCACGTAAGCTTAAACTTAGTTATTGAACTTCAATTTTGCCAATAATTTCCACATTTGCCAACTGGAGCAGTGATTGCACGTGACCCTTTTTGTTTTTGCATTTGGAATTCTTGCTTATTAATCTATTGGAGTCACACGTAAGCTTTTTCTCTATTGAACATGTACAGATGATCCTTTATCACATAGTTCAACATCAAACATTTTGCATTTCGATTCTAATTCAAATTCTTTGGTCGACTTCAACTCAAACACGGATTAATCAAGCTACCGAGTCCATATCGAAAAGAACCGCCTCCTTTAACATGATCCCACATCGGATCAAACTTCTTTATGCCACCCTTTTGATCCCTATATATACCATATATTGTTTATTGTATTAGTATCAATTTCAGTATTTGCAAATTACTTTGAGTCTATTTTTAACGGCTTGGAGGCATTGATGTAAAGGTAATTTCTTCTTCTTTTCTTGTGCTTTTCTTTCTTTGTTATTCTTTTTTTTTTTTTGTAGGTCAAACAAGGAGGATGTGTTCTTGTTTAACGAGATAATTCATGCATGATGAAGACCTTTAAAAGTTCGTAGTCAAGATTTTTTTTNCTAAGCTAATGACTTCATCTTGTTTGATGATTTAACTTCATTTTATCTGAGGTGTAGATGATTACACCGTCTGGGCCAAAGATTCATTTTGCCTGAAGCAAAGACATTACTCCGTCTAAGCTAATGACTTCATCTTGTTTGAAGATTTAACTTTATTTTATCTGAGGTGTAGACGATTACACCGTCTGGGCCAAAGATTCATTTTGTCTAAAGCAAAGACATTACACCGTCTAAGCTAATGACTTCATCTTGTTTGAAGATTTAACTTCATTTATCTGAGGCGTAGACGATTACACCGTCTGGGCCAAAGATTCATTTTGTCTGAAGTAAAGACATTACACCGTCTAAGCTAATGACTTCATCTTGTTTGAAGATTTAACTTCATTTTATCTGAGGCATAAACCATTACACCGTCTGGGCCAAAGATTTTATTTTTTGTCTGAAGCGAAGACCATTACACCGTCTAAGCTAATGACTTTATCTTGGAAACATGGAGGGCTTAAATATTTCAACTTGAAGAGTATCGAACGCGAAGACTTCTAACTTGAAGACCGACAGACTTGAAGATTTTAACTTGGAGACTTCAACTAAGATCGACAGACTTGAAGACTTCAACTTTGAGACTTCGGGGCTTAAATATTTCAGCTTCTCTTTTGCTTTACATCGTCCGACTTTTATCTTAGTCGCATAGTTTTCAACTTTACATGCTTGTCACGAAAGATTCATATCTTGTCGTGGGAGAGTCCAAATAATGAACCGTTTGATTTTTCAAAAATTAGACTTCAATATATAAAACATATCCAAAACCTAGAATCAAACACCTTCATAATCGACCCAGATAATATTTTGAAGCTTACTTCAAATTCCGACACGTCGATAGTGTCAGATTTGTGCAGTTTCACCAAAAAGGTTATATCTTGGGGTAGGAACGTCGAAATTATGAACCGTATGATTTCCTGAAAACTAGACTTCAATATCTAAGACATATCAAAAATTTGGAATAAAACACTTTGAGAAGCGTCCCAGATATTATTTTGAAGTTAACTTCAAATTCTGTCACGTCGACGATTTCAGATTTGCACAACTTCACCAAAATATTTGTATCTTGATGTAGAAATGTCTAAATCATGAACCGTTTAATTTTATGGAAACTAGACTTCAAGATATAAGACATATCAAAAATTTGGAATGAAACACTTTGAGAATCGTCCCAGATATTATTTTGAATCTAACTTTAAATTCTGTCCCGTCGACGATTCCAAATTTGCACAGCTTCACCAAAATATTTGTATCTTGATGTAGGAATGTCGAAATCACGAACCGTTTGATCCATTGGAAACTTAACTTCCAAATCTATGACATATCCAAAATTCAAAACTTAATTCCGTAATGATAGTTTCAGATAATATTTTGAAGTCAACTTTGGTTTCTGATATGCCGACAGTTTCAAATTAGCACGACTTCACCAAAATCTTTGTATCTTGGTGTGGGAGCCTTGAGATTGTAAAACCTTTTTAATTATCAAAAATTGAAATTCAAGAGCTTCATTCTCACCAAATATCTTAGGCCCAGGTCTCTCTGAGTTCGAAATGTCATGAAGGTAGACCATAATAACTTGAAGGTGTGGCAAACCTGAAGGCATAACGGATCCCCAAACTTCAATGCAAATGCTTGGCACCCCCTTAAAAGATATTAATCATTTCATTGTAGACACCAATTTAGCATAGAGGCTTGCCCCCTTTAAATCAAATGGGATCTAAAGTTTAACAGAAGCATGGTGTCCCAGCTCGATTTTCAAATACTGATTGAATGAATTACATTCCATCGTGCTTCATTCGGACAACGATTGGGGAATTATGTGTCTTTTTAATTTATGCGACTAAACTCAGAATGAAACTCTAAGCTGCCTACGTACCTCGGTGAAGAGGATCAAGTCATACCGTAGTTCAGAATGGGTATAAATTTTTTATTTTTTTTAATTATGTTTTTATTTTTTATTTTTTATTTTTTTATGTCCTAACTTTTGCCTAGGCCGCCTCTTTCGAGATTTTCAACCCAGTGGACCTTTTTATTTATGGGCCGTGCACAGTTTATACTCTTGCGGGCCAGGAGTAACATGCAGTTTATGCTCATGCGTTAAGGAGCGTAATTGTTTTCTTCAAGGATAGTACCTCTTCATGAATTTCCCGTTGATGGGGCCAATCCGCAAACCTTCTGAGTCAACTATCTTGTACGCGCCACTTGAGTATACCTCTTGTACAATATATGGCCTATCCCATTTAGCAGAGAATTTGCCCCCAGATCGACGAGAGGTAATAATTAGGCCTTTTGACCACAAGAACTTGGTCACCCACTTGGAAAGATCTAAGGCGTACCCTTTTGTTAAAAGATCGAGACAGGCGAGCTTGATAACATTCGAGGCTTTGTTGAGCTTCTAGCCTCTTTTCATCAAGAGCTTCCAATTCTTCAAGGCGTAACTGAGCATTTTCTTCATCACTGAGTCCTTCTTGAATGGCAAGCCGCAATGATGGAATCTGATGCTCAAGTGGAAGGACTGCTTCAACTCCATAAACAAGTGAATAAGGAGTCGCTTGCGTTGGTGTGCGATATGTGGTCCTATACGCCCAAAGAGCTTCTTCCATTCTCTCATGCCAATCTTTCTTAGATTTAGAAACAACCTTTTTCAACAAGTTGCAGAGTGTTTTGTTAAATGCTTCAGCAAGTCCATTGGCGGCAGCATTGTACATGGAGGAATTGCGTTGCTTGAAGCCAAAAAGATCACATATTTTATTCATCAACTTGTTATCAAATGGCTTACCATTGTCCGTCAATATATATCGTGGAATGCCAAATCGATAAATAATATTGACTCGGATGAAGTTAGCAACATTTTCCTTTTTTACTTCCTTAAGAGAAACAGCTTCTGTCCACTTAGAAAAGTAATCAGTTGTGGCCAATATATATAGATGTCCACCAGAAGACTTCGGCAATGGACCAACAACATCTAAACCCCAAGCGTCAAATGGCCAAGAGGCGACAGTTGGATGTAATACTTAAGGTGGTTGATGTATGAAGTTAGCATGGAATTGGCAAGCTTTACACCTCCGAGAGTAATCCAAACAATCTTTCACCATGGTTGGCCAATAATACCCCATTCCTTTTATGTGGAAATGAAGTTTTGGCCTAGATTGATACGCGCCACATACTCCAGAGTGTGCTTCTTGCAAGGCTTGAAGGGATTCATCAGTACCCAAACAACGTAGGAGCACTCCGTCAAATGATCGTCTATAGAGTGCATTCTTATAATAAAGAAAACGAGGGGCTCTCCTTCGGATTTCTGTCTTCCTTCGAGGATTTTCTGGCAATATCCCATAACAAAGGTAATCGATTAATGGTTGTCGCCAGTCTTCAATTTCGACCTCAAGAACGGAAGCAATATGCTCAACTTCACTTTCTTCTTCCTCACAGTCATTTGGTGGAGGGACTACCCATCTTTGGCAAACAGCGACTTGTGTCTGATCAGGCAAAGATAATGTAGAAGCTAAGGTTGCTAATGCATAATCTCTCTTATTCTCCTTTCTTGGCACGTGTTGAATAGTTACCTCTCCAAGCCAACATACCAATCTTTGAGCGTATTTGTGATATGGCACCAACTCTGGCTTCTTGACCTCGTAGCTACCCAAAATCTGATTGATCACTAACTCGAAATCTCCAAAAACTTGTAATTGCAATTGTTTGAAATCCACAGCCATTTCACGCCCGAGTATGAGCGCTTGATATTCAGCAACATTATTGGAGCACCGTTGTGTCAGAGTGAAAGAATAGGGCAAAACTTCTCCTTGAGAAGTGATAAACACTATTCCAGCGCCAGCTCCTTCACGATGCGCAGCGCCATCAAAATACATCTTCCAAGGAGGCTGAATTTCTATGACCATTGCATCTTCATCAGGCAATTCATCAGACAGCTCCCAATCATCTGGAATCGGATGGTCAGCTAGGAAGTCTGCTAATGCTTGTCCTTTTACTGCCTTTTGAGGAACATACACAATTTCAAACTGTTGAAATTGGAGGTACCACCTCGCTAACCGATCACTTAGGACTGGTTTAGACATGACAAACTTGATAGGGTTCGCTCTTGAGACGAGTCGCACAACATGATCTTGTAAGTAATGCTTCAGCTTCTGAATAGAGAAGACGAGTGCCAAACATAACTTCTCAATAGGCGAATACTTGAGCTCATTTGGCGTCATCATCCTACTCAAGTAATAAAGCGCATTTTCTTTGCCTTCATTGTTTCCTTGAGCGAGAAGCGCTCCTACTGACCTTTCCTGCGCTGAAACGTATAATATTAGGGGCTTTCCAGGTATGGGGGCCGCCAGTACCGTAGGTTTCATCAGATAAGACTTAATGTTTTCAAAAGCATTTCTGCAAGCTTGGTCCCATTCAAAAGGAACCCCTTTCTTCATGAGGCGACTAAATGGTTGGCATCTTCCAGCCAGATTCGAAATAAATCTTCTAAGATATGCCAACTTACCCTGCAAGCTTTTTAATTCATGAATATCTTTAGGTTCGGGCATTTTCAAGATAGCATCCACCTTAGCTTGATCAATTTCGATACCTCGGTGTCGAACAATAAAACCGAGGAACTTCCCAGAAGTAACTCCAAAAGCGCACTTCAAAGGATTCATTCTGAGTTGGTATCTCCGAAGCCGCCCAAATACCATCCTCAAATCTTGTAAGTGATCATCCTTCTTCCTTGACTTTACCACCAAGTCATCAACATAACACTCCACGTTTTTATGAAGCATGTCATCAAAAATATTTTGCATGGCACGTTGATATGTAGCACCAGCATTCTTCAAACCAAAAGGCATTACCTTGTAGCAGTATATACCTTTAGGGGTGCGAAAAGCAGTAAGTTCTTCGTCCTTTGGTGCCATGCGAATTTGATTATATCCGGATGAACCATCCATGAAAGACATCGCCTCGTATCCAGTTGTTGCATCAATCATGAGCTCGGGGATAGGAAGAGGAAATTCATCCTTAGGACAAGCATTGTTTAGGTCACTGAAGTCGACACAAACTCGAATATGGCCATGCTTCTTTCTTACAGGGACAATGCTTGAAATCCATGTAGGATATTTAACTTCACGAACAAAACCAGCCTCAATGAGCTTGTTAACTTCAGTTTCAATCAAGGGAACCAGTTCAGGTCTGAAGCGACGTTGTGCTTGCTTCACAGGACGAGCACCTCGTTTGACAGCAAGATGATGAACAGCCACCTTGGGGTCTAAACCTGGCATTTCTTTGTAGCTCCAAGCAAATACATCTTTGAACTCCTTAAGTAGCTCAATATATTTGATCTCTTCATCACCAGTTAGAGAGGCACTCACATATGTGGGTTTTGGATCTTCAACTACTCCGAGATTGACTTCTTTTAGTGCATCAATTGTTGTCTTCACCCTTTCTTCAAGCTCCGGTGGTGCATCTTTAGCGTCTTCATCCTCTTGAGGATCACCATCATTGAAAGATATGTGGTGACATACATGAATATCAAGGCGCTTTTCTTCGATTTCCGTAAAATGTGAAGCATTTTGTTTATCATGAATGGTGATTTGATATGATGAACCCACAATTTCTTCATCTTCCTCCCATTCCTTAGTGTGGATATAGTATGAGCCTTTGCTTTGAGGACCTCTCCGCACGAAACTACAACTTTGGTCTCTCGCCTCATTCTAGAAAGAATCAGACTTGGGTAGTCTGTGGTCAAAATCTCCTTTTTAAGGGAGATAGGTTCTCCAATCCTTCTATTACTTCCATGACGCTTGTTTTCCTTCTTCAGTGGTCCCAACCTATCAAAGACTGATGTCCTTGGTTTCATAAGTTGCTCAAACATAGAAGGCTTCTTATTAAAAGTCGCAGACACTTCTTTAGCAGTGATGTAGTTATAACTTGCCCTTTTAATGGAGATACGGATGGGCGGGGGTTGTTTGTAATCCAATCTGTCACGTGATTGCTTTAGTGGGTATCCTTTCTCCATCCCCACCCTTTGAGTAGGATTTGAAACTTCAGGTGGGAGCTTTCCCAACTTGGATGGTTCGTTGGGATCATATCTAGCTTTTGCTAACAACTTGTAGGCGTTTGGGTCAAAGCCCTCATCTATGCGCTTTGAAGGGAGTGCTAGATTTAGGAGCGAATTGTGGTTTGATGATTTGACAAACCCTTTAAGCAACTTTGTAGACGACTTAATTGCATCAATTCGCTTGATAGGAAGGGTCAAGTCTCCTAACACATTGCCTTGTAGTTCAGAAGAAGGATCTTCAACCTTCCTTGCCTTTAGGACATAGCTAGGAACAGGAGTCCCCTTCTTACTTGAAGATGACTCATTCATCTTGCTCCTATCATAAAGCGCCTGACCCTTTTCAATCGTAATTTTTGCCTTGCT
>ML255563.1:0-16972 GCA_005239495.1 Nicotiana undulata
ACATATTATCTATGCAATGGTCGTATGTTGCAAACACCAGTTATGTAGTTATGTACTAATACATCCCAATATCCGATCCATCCATTATTTCTCATATTTTTATGATTAAATTATTGTTGTTATCTCTTAGTATATCTTTTAAATTTTTCTTTTTACGCTGGGCTTTATTCTAATTTTGCTTTTCGGCTCCCATATAATTTGCATACGTCACGTTGTTGTTGTTGTTGTTGTTTTTTCTCTCTTTCTTTACTGAACTACTATTCTAATTTCAAGCTAATAACTTTTTATAAAAATTCTATAGGGAAAGATGAAGGAGAAAAGATAAGAGGTACTAGGCTTAAAAGCTAAATGTTGATAGATCAACATATAGCTAAATATCGATTGACCAAAATATGTTGGTCGATTTTGATATCCTTTATTGATTAGATTTCTCTAGAATATTAATCTACAAAAATGTAAAAGTATTCATGAGTTGTAGAGTCCAAATCAAAATGTAGAATCCAAGTCAACTAGGAACCACTAATTATGATATCTTGTAGAAATACATTCGTATAACTCTATCAAGTATTGCACTTATCGGATTTTTTTCACAAATATGCTGGAGAATAATGGGGGAAATGATCGACAGAGTAGTTGTAGCATTGTTAGCTTATTACTCAGGAGTCAGGAGTAATCGATGAGGCACAATAAGACTGTCGTGTGCTTTTTAACTAAAGATTGTATGAACCACTAATTCAACTATTCAAGCAAGAGCAAATATAATTGTGTGACTTTTGTATATAACAAAGTGATTCCATAATATTTAGTTCTATTTATATACTATGAGATTGAAAGTGTACTATTTTTTTTCGGATTTTATAATATTTGACACAAGATATTCGTGCTACGCACGAACATAGAGACTAGTATATATATATATATATATATATATATTCTTTTTTTTCAGAAAGTGGAGCATTTGATGTCTTCTCTCTGACTTGAGGATCTGTAACCTGTTTGACGACAATGGAATGCACAAGCTGGTTGATACTCAGCAGCTCGTTGACTGAAACAAATCCAATACCTCAAGTTTCGGACATGCACTCATCATTAACACCAACCACAGAAATCAGTAAATAAAAATGTGCATAGTGGCAGAATCCTAGAGAAGCAAAAATCCTTTAGAATCCAGCCTACCATCAATCATAATCTAGTCACTGAAACTTCTCCTAATACATAAGCATGACCTTTTCTTCATCCTTCACTAAATCCTCCTTGAGCTCCATATACCTATTACTCTTACGCTAATTATGGCTTCTCAACTTTAGCAGTGTATTTGAAAGTAAAAAGGGTTGGCTGCCCCTTTTTTAATAGGGTAAATATAACAACCCCCCCCCCCCCCAAAGGAGCCAACAGTGGTCAAACCCCCCAACCTAACTAAAACAAAAAAGATTGTGTACACATTCACCACCTATCTCTGACTTAGATCTTGAAAAGTATGTGCCCCTCCTTGGAGACAACCCATTAGTACTAGAGTGCTTAAATAGGTGGATAATCATATTCCTGTGGTTAAAGGCACTCCACTAAAATGATCTTACCTTTCTTGAATGTTGACCAAGTATATTCGTTTAGATTTGCAATTATTTTCCTGGCTTCCATTTATTTAACTAGTTGATCGGGACAGCTCATTTAGAGGAGGTGAAAAGTTCACACAAATGAGGAGGAGATGTCTTAGCTGTTTGCTCCTAGGAAAAGTATGTTGAATTACCCGCACTGGTGTAATAAGTAATAACAGGTTGCAGATGGGTCATGAACCTTAGTAGATACTACTACCGGAGTCCATAGTATTTAATAGGTTTTACCTACTATTCACCCAGTTACTCCAGCCACATTGAAGAGTTCAGGTAGTATAACTAGTTCCTACCCACAGAATAAGTATACACAAATAAATAAAATAAGTATGCCCAGAAAGCACCTGCATTAAACTAGGCATAAGCAATAAACTAATTTCAATACATGTGGTTCGGGCCCAGGCAAGAATGTATTCCAAATAGGATCCTAGAAAATGAAGACTTCACAAGTCTTCTCAGTGTAATGTTGTGTCAACACCCAGTCACTCCAGCCATATTAAAGAGTCCAGGAATCATATACCATTTTCACAGATGACACATACAGAACAAAATAAAATAAGTATGCCCAGAAAGCACCTGTATCAAACTGGGAATAAACAATAAAGCAATTCGTAGCCCAGGCAAGAATCTAATGCATATGGGGTCTCAGAAATAAAGTCTTCAAATATTCCAGTGGACTCAACTACGGGAAGGAACAATCAGAAAGAAACACAAGTTGGTATGAACTATACAAATAAATTTGAGGACTACAAGATATACGCAAACTTAGTAAATTATATTGGTCATCTGATTACATGTCACAGCATCCTAATACTGTACCTAAGGATTGCTATAACCATAATACTTTTCGAACTTTCACGCAATAGCTACGTATTCTCTCCTTTCATCTAGCAAAAATTTGCACAAATGTACACAAACGTGCAACTTCTAGACGTAAAAGATAAGCCAAACTAATCCTTCCAGAGACAGAGATGCAATCAATTCAAAATTTCAGGAACAAGCAATATTACCTCTGGCTCACTTCCATCTGAATTGAAGATCCGCATGGTATAATCAGTACCATTGACACCCGGCATTGCAAATATCACGCCATCAGCACCAATCCCGAAGTTTCTATCACATAGTTTCACAGCTTGATCAGGACTGACCTTAGGTTCTGTTGTATCTCTATTGTCAACCTGCTCAAACAATCATGGATAAGATGAGCATCTAATCAAACACCCAAAATAAAAGATTAAAGACCAAAGAACTAAGCAAATCATGACTATTTTCCTCTGAGTTCATGCTTCTACACGTACTTCTCCAAACACTAAAACATCACAATCATAGCTAGTCATGATTCACAAGCATAGGATTATTTTCTTAAAAGTGTAAGTATCACAAGCATAGGATTTTCTCTCCAAATCTTAAAATGTGAGCTCATTCAAATAAGAAAACATACTAATGTTTCAACATTTTTAAAATGTCCACTGTTATTTATATAAAGCCACATTTAATGAGGCAATAATCTAGTAAAAAGACTCAAAATTTTGAGTCCCAAACCAAAATATAGGATTTACAAATCCCAAAATCGTGACAGAGGAAGGACGATACTTCAAAAATGTGAAACACTATAGCTTTGCATCACAAAATAGATGCAGTTGACCAAGATACTGGGAAACAACTGCGGCATATCTTTTACTTTGACAGCACATATCCAAATTCCTCGGAAAAATAGAAAAAACAATATTCAAATATTGAGCAGCGCATTATTACCAATATGAAGTCGTTGCCGAGGCCGTGATACTTGACGAAGTGAAGAATTCCGCTTTTTTTACGGCCAAGGAAAGAATCTGGAGAGCCTTTCTCCGGAGTTTCGATTCTCATAGAAGATGTCGCACAAATGCGGAAACTAGGGCACTGTGTTCCTCTACCGGCGGCGAATTTGAGATTTTTTGGTTGTGGAGTTAGCGGAGAGGAAAATCGAACGAAATTGGCGGAAGTAGAAGAAAGAGAACGGCGAGTTGGAGTTGTAAGAGGCACTGTAATGGCGGCGGATATCGCCATTGGAGGAGTTGGTCAGTGAGGATGGTATTTGGGCGAGTTGTTAAAATAAGGAAATATTTTTGTGTTAGTGGTACAGTGATGACCCTCATTACTTATGCTAGCACTAATTATGCTGGTATTGTTTTTTATACACTATATTTGGTATGTTATAGTAAAAATGACAATTGCATAATTTCTAAGAACGTATAAGTTATCCCTTTATTATCTCACCCTCTATAAAGTATAAGTTATCCCGATACTAATTTTAATTTTGGAATAACTTATATCAGGTTTGGTAACCAAACAAATACTAAAGTGATATTAATTTTTTATACCAGCACTATACTTTCTTATACCTCATACCATTACCCAAAATTGAATACCCGCTTAGAATAATAAAACAGATGATATTTGTCGAGAAGTGTAAAATCGTATGGATACACGTCTGAGTGTGTTTGTCGTCGCAATTGAAGCAAAGATTTTGCTTACGTTTGCGTTGAAGCTCGGCTAGAGTTAACTTTTTGAATGGCATATTGTATGGTTCAAAATCCGACTAATAAAATTCAGCACGAATAGGTGATTGTCGTGAGAAATTTGGGCGAGGTCGACCAGTGAATAACGGAACTTGTCTCCAGCGGTCAACCACGGCCGAGGTCGAGTATTATGAGCAGTAATAACGGCTAGTTTTATATTGGGATCTTTAGACGGAAGATTCTTTGTATTTGTACTTTTAGAGCTCTTTGAGGAAATGTCGCATATAAATAGAAGGAGAAATCAGGCAAAAGGGAGAGTATTCTAAGTTATAAGAACTCTTTTGAAAAGCAAACTCTCTAGATAATACAAAGAACACCTTTCTAAAAAGATACGTCTTTTTGGATTATTCCTTGTATTTCCACCATATCCGAGAAAGTCTTCAATATTCTCATAGGTTCTTGTCATTCATCATTGTCAGAAAGAGAATCATACACCTCATTCAATATTGGGTTAATCTTTCTCTTTATTTAATGCAGGTTGACAAACACGCTGACCAGCATCCTTGACAAACCCGCCCAAAGGGCGAACCGAGAGAACGCAAGGGCTTGCGTTGCACCAATGACAGACGAGCAGCATGGCCCTCCTCCCGTAAAAGGTATCACTCGCAACGTTAATAATGCAGGTGACGACACCCTCACAGCCATTTTGAGGAAGATGGAGGAGATGGAAAACGAAAATAAAATGCTCCGAGACCAAATGAAAGAGCATCAAAAGAGGATAGACAAAATATCAGGCGCCCCAAAACTCTTACCAAAAAGGGATGTCGGTCGGTTTGTGAGCAGTTATACAGCGACGAAGCCACACCGCACGCCATACCTAAAACCTTCAAAATGTCGTCGTACCTAAAAATATACGACGGAACTACGGACCCTGAGGATCATGTAACTCACTATGTCACCGCAGTAAAAGGCAACAATCTCGCGAAAGAGCAAGTATCTTCCATATTATTGAAAACGTTTGGTGAAACCCTCACTAGGGGAGCACTAACTTGGTATTCGCAACTACCTGCGCGCTCTACTGAGACGTTCGAGGAAATGGCCGACAAGTTTGTAACTGCCCACGCGAGAGCTAAGAAAGTAGAGGCGAGAGTGAATGACATATTTGCCATTAAACAGTCACCCGGGGAAGGGCTGGGAGACTTCCTCGCTAGATTCAACTGTGTGATAATGACCTTAGCAAATGTATTAGAAGGAATGACGGTAACAACTTTCCAGAATGGGTTAAACAGGAGCGGTTCAAGGCGACATGAAAGTTGCTAAGCCGGCTCATGAAGTATCCCCGACCACTTGGGACGAGATACACAACGCCTACTGCGTTGAAGTATGAGCTTATGAAGACGACCTCAATGGGCCAACCCAACGGTTGACCTCAATACAAGTGGAATCCAAGAAATACCGGAGAAACGACAACAAAAGAGACCTTGCAGGTCCCGACCCAACCATGAAAGACATCAACCATATGTTAGAGTCGTCATCATACCGCCTCCCCGTCACGGCGAAGACCCATCTAGGTTGCAAACAGGGACTCACCGAAGCGAGAAAGGTATGCCTTCCTTGCTATCTCCTCACAATTTCTGTGTTTCTCCCTCAAAAATAGTCTACGCACTAGAGAAGCTTAGCCCAAAAGTGAAGTGGCCGCAGAAGAAGAGGTCCGACCCGAACACCAAAAAGTCAAATGCCCTCTGCGAATTCCACCAGGAATAGGGTCACAAAACTGAGTATTGTATCGCTCTAAGGCAAGAGGTCGTGAACATGCTTCACCAAGGGCACTTGAAAGAGTTGTTTAAGAGACCGAGGAAAGGCGAGCTTTGCTTGAGGACGCGAACAACATAAAGGTCCAAACCGTCTTCTCCAGCTCGAACCATCCAAATGATCATCTGATGGGGCAATGACGCATCAATCAACATCGTAAAATTCACGACCACCCACAAGCTCAAACGGTTAATCACTCATGAACGGTACGACGAACTCAAAGAAAATATCATTTTTGATAAGTCAGATACCCATGGTTTGGTTTTTCCTTCACTATGACGCTCTTATTATTACTTTACGCATAGATACGGTTGTGAAACGTATTATGGTTTACGATGAGAGCAGCGCGTGCATTATCCACCCTCAAGTACTTGCACAAATGAAACTCGAGGATAAGATAGTGCCACGCTGCATCACACTAACGGGTTTTGATAATGCAGTTGAACGGACACTCGGAGAATGCCTCCTCGTTTATCTGGCCATGTCTGATGTGGCAGTGAGTGCAGTCCTAGTCCGATAAAGTAAAGGCATGCAATCCCCCATCTACTACATTAGCAAAACTTTAGTCGACGCCGAGATGAGGTATCCACACCTCGAAACGTTGTCCTTGGCTTTGATCGTAGCTTCACAAAAGCTTAGACCCTACTTCCAGTGCCACCCTATCTCGGTAGTCACGGTTTTTCCCCTGAGGAGTATTTTGTATAAACCCGAGTTGTCAGGTAGATTGGCCAAATGGGCCATAGATTTGAGCGAGCATGATATAATCTATCAACCGCGAATGGTGATAAAGTCGCAAGTGCTTGCCGACTTCATCGTCGACTTCAGCACAAAAATATTGCCTGAAGTCGAAAGAGAAGCCACCAAAAACCTCCCCCCAAATACAGGACGTATGGGTTTGTATACCGATGGCGCCTCTAACGCATCGGGGTTCTAGGCTGGGACTCGTGCTCGAGGTCTTGACAGGCGAAGTAATTCGCTAGTCCATAAGATGCCCGTACATGACTAACAATGAGGCCGAGTATGAGGCCGTGATTGCAGGATCAAGGTTAGCACTCATGTACAGATAAAAGCGAGTCATCATACGTTGGGACTCTCAGCTCGTCGTCAACCAAGTCACATGGACTTTCCACATCAAAGAGAAAAAACTACAAAAATATCAGGCCGAGATCCGCAAGCTGTTACCCGAATTCGATGAATTCCAACTCGACCAAATCACTAGAGCATAGAATATCGAAGCATGCGGCCTTGTCAAACTAGCGACAACCACTAAAATCATAACTGAAGAAGGAAATGTGGTCACTCTCCTCCACTCATCGATCGATTTAATCGAGGTAAGAACTATAAACCTAACTTAGGACTGGCGCAATTGTATTGTTACATACTTGCAGGACAGTGTGCTCCCAGATAATAAAAAAGAAGCCAAAAAGCTTAGAATGCAGGCAGCCAGGTATAGCGTCATAAACAACGACTTGTACAAAAGAACATATGGAGGCCCCCTGGCAAAATGCTTAGGCCCAAACCAGACACGACGCGTTATGAAGGCCACTGCATAGCTCATTCCGGCAATCGAGCTTTGGCCAGATGTCTCATATGAGCAGGCTACTACTATGATCCACCAATCGGGCGAGCACCTCCACTCAGTCACCTCACCCTAGCCTTTCATCGAATGGGGGATGGACATCATCGGCCCCCTCCAAGCAGGGCGAGGTAATGTACGATATCTTTTAGTTTTAACTGACTGTTTTTCCAAGTGGATGGAAGCAGGTGCATTTGCCCAGATACGCGAGCAAGAGGTGATCGCCTTCATATGGAAGAATATTGTGTGTCGCTTCGGCCTCCCCAAAGAAATAAGTTGTGACAATGGGACTTAATTCACCAAAAAAAGATCGTCGAGTTCTTCGAGAAATGACATATCAAAAAAATACTCTCAACGCCATATCATCCCGCGGGCAATGGGCAAGCAGAATCCTCCAACAAATCAATAATTAATATCATGAAGAAAAAGCTCGAGAACGCCAAGGGACTATGGACAGAACTACTGTCGAAAGTGCTATGGGCATACCGCGCAACACCAAAAACAAACACATGAGAGACGCCTTACTCGTTAGTCTATGAGACTGATGCAGAAATACTAGTCGAGGTCGAAGAACCAAATCTGAGATACTCCCACGAGAGCGTGTCGAGAAACAACTAAAGCAGAAGGTAGGACCTCGATGAAGCCGAAGAACGGAAAGATATGGCTTACACAAGGTTGATCACCCAAAAACAACAGGCGGAACGCTACTACAAAAAAAAGTCTAAGGTCAGACCACTCAAAGTCGGGGACTATGTACTCAAGGCAAAAACACAGGCAAGCAAGGATCCACAGGAAGGGAATCTGGGAATGGATTGGGACAGACCATACAAAATCATAGTAACAAGAAACAAAGGTTCATTTCAACCGGAAACGATGGAAAAAATTACTACCAAACAACTGGAACATCACCCACCTCAAGTACTTCAACTTCTAAGGAAAAACGTTCTTCGAGTCGTACTTTTTTTCCCTCGCCTAAGTTTTGTCCCAATTGGGTTTTCTCGTGGAGGTTTTTAACGGGGTGATGAGGAGGACATTTTGAGTTAAAGTGCGAGCAGGTGAGGACACAAGTTGACCATTTCATTGCTCGACCTGTTAAATACTTCTCTAGGTCGACCAATGAAGGGACTAGATAGACTGGGACTGGAATACCAGTCCGAAAAACATGTAAATTTCTCCAATATATATGTAAGCAAAGCATACAAGTACATGAAGTTCGCCCATGTCTTCACCAAAACAACGCTGCATCAATTAAATCAAAATAATGTTCGACCTCGTTCGAACTAACTAAGAGTAACATTCGACCTCGCTCGAATTAAATCACATTTGACATCGTTCGAATCAATCAGAATAACATTTGACCCCGTTCGAACTAACTAAGAAGACCTCACTCGAATTAACTCACATTCGACCTCGTTTGACTCAATTAGAATAATGTTCGACCTCGTTCAAACTAATTAATAGTAACATTTGACCTAGCTCGAATTAACTCACATTCGACCTTGTTCAAATCAATCAGAATAATGTTCGAACTAATTAAGAGTAACATTCGACCTCGCTCGAATTAACTAGCATTCGACCTCGTTCGAACTAATTAAGAGTAACATTCAACCTCGCTCTAATGAACTCACATTCGACCTCGTTCGAACTAAATAAGAGTAACATTCAACCTCTCTCAAATTAACTCACATTCGACCTTGTTCGGATTAATTAAGGTGACATTCGACTTCACTCAAATTAATGAAAATCACATTCGATCTCGCTCGAAATAAGTCACACTCGACCCTGTTCGATTTAACATCTACCAACACGGTTACGACTAAATTCGAAGTTCTTCTAATCGAGGCGACCAAACGCATAAAATATCTAAGAGAAAACAGAGAAGATTCAGAAACAAACAACAAAAGTAGCATTCTAATTCAAAAGATATCTTTATAAGGGCTGAATAGACGCCCGCAAAAGTAAACACATAAATTACAAAAAAGCATAACTATTCAGCAACACCGTCCCCACCGTCGTCCTCGCCATAAGAGTATTCGTCCTCATACTAGACACCTTGCTCAATCCCATCCAAGTCCTCTTCACCATCACCAAACCCCGGCGTAGCAGGATCTTAACCACAACCGACCTGAGCTGCGCGCGCCTTAGCACAAGAATCCTCAAACTCAGCCTCAGAAACTCTCCCAGCCGTCATCAAATCCATGAATATGTATAGTTGGTCCTTGGAGTAGATCTACTTTTCGTACAAATCCCGCGAACATCGGGATAAGTGGAAATGTGAGAGGAGGACGGTTGAGCCAACAACTGCGCCTTCTTGGCCTCGAGAACAGCAATCTGATCACTAAGGATTGAAACCTCTCTCTCAAGCCCCCCAATTCACTCATCAAGTCGTGATTCCATAAGCACGTCCATCTCCGCTCGGATCGGAGGATGTAGATGGCCTCTTCCAATGCCGCCACCTTCGCCAAAGCCGCCACCCTGGTCTCCCTGGCCTTCTCCAAATCTGTTGCCTTCTCAATCACCTCATTACTCAAATTATTAGTTGCGATCAAACTCTACTCAAGCTCGGCCTGCAAAGATACCACTTGTTTGAAGGTCTGGCACACTTAGCCTCGACCCTCTTGCTCACCTTGGGCTTGTCCTCTTTATCTCTAAGTGCTCCCTTGAGCTTGCTGCATTTACCGATGACTCTCATAAGTTCATCATCTTTCTGCTTGAGCTCATCCCTAAGGGCTTGGAAGTTGTCGTCCACACCGAACCACTTGCAGATCTCACTGTGCTTGACGCGGTACTCACGATACTCCATTTTCTTGAAAATATATTTCCGTTTCTCTTCTCAGCGGGAACTCTTAATCTCCACAATGATGGTCTAATGGAAAAAAAGAAAGCAGAAGAAGAAGGAGGTCAGTCTAAAAAGAAAGAAGGAAGAATGCAAGGCACAAAAACTAGAAAGATCGGAAACTTACCCTCAAGGCGAGTCCGACTATGCCCAACGACATAGCGGCATTGTTGAACGTATGTAAGGTCATGACCTCGGTGTTAGAGCAGAGAGGGCCCAAAGAGGGAACCATGTTCTCTGTATCCACTAGTAGGTCGCGGTCTAGGGGGACGACTATGGTGCGAGTGGATCCCTATAACCTTACCTCTACCTGAGTAAACCCTTTGGTAAACATCCACACCTCTTTAGGGTTAATGTCAGAACCGGTCTCGTAGTTGTCCACGGTAACACTCTTTCCTCTCTCCTCAGCTGACAAAGGAACACCAGCCTGTCCTGAGGATGACGGGTCGCTCCTAGGCACGGCCTCCGCAGCCTCAGGTAGCCCTTCTTATTCAACAACGACCTCGGTCAAAGGAACATCTACCACAACTTCTGTAGGATGCAGATCCACAGTTGGTAAGTCCACTTCACTCTCCGATATAGCCACGGCCGACTCAGAGTCGCCCCTTGTCAATTCCTTGGCTCTAGCTATCTCAGCTCCGACTTCCACCCTCCTCCTTTTAAGTAGAACCAATTCCTCCTCACTCGATGACGACTTGTCTACCAAGTGTAACACAGGAGAATTCGGAGTCTCCATCGATGGGTCCACCAACCGTCTACTAGGTCTGCGCAATGTCGGGGTCTAAGAAGAAGTGGTCGTCTGAACAGATTTTCCTGTAGTCGCAGCAAGTGAAGACCCTGTCGTAGCACTTGGTTGATGAAAGCGGGGGGTAGGAGCCTTCACCTTTCTCGAAGCTCTCCGACCTAACAATAAAAGTAGAAGTTAAGTCAACCCCGCTATAAAAGAAATAGAAGGAAAAGAAGACAACATGAAGGCCGAAGTAACAAAAGTTAAAAATAAACAACTCACCGATCGCGGAAGGCTTGCGCCCAAACTTCTTGTGAAACACCGACCATTCATGGATCCCCATCATGTGGGGCAAGACCTGACTTACCCAATCATGAATGTCTGCAACCAATGAAGGGGGCTCTTTCTCGGCTACACAAATAAAAAGAAGAATGATTAAGCTACAACCGAGATAAACAAAACAAACAATCAGCAGAAGTACTTACGAGCGAAGTTTCATGCTTGAGGGAACCCATTGGGGTTTGCCACCACGTGCTCGATCTTCATATTGTGACGACTCAGCTGGTCGTATTGAGAGTTGTAGCCCCGATCCCCTATTATTTGTTTCCCCGTATCTATTTCTGCTATTGTGTCCTATCGGGAGGGTTCGTTTTAATTTTCAAAGTGAATTGAGACACTTAGTCTCTTAATTGGAAGCTTAAGTTAGAAAAGTTGATCGGATGTTGAATTGTGTGTAAACAACCTCAGATTCAAATTTTGATGGTTCCATTAGCTCCATTAGGTGATTTTTGACTGAGGAGCGCGTCCAGAATGAGATTTGGAGGTCCGTAGTAGAATTAGGCTTGAATTGACAAAATTTGGAATTTTGACGATATTGGCCGGCGATGGAAATTTTGATATCGGGTTCGGATTGGATTTACGAAAGTTGGAGTAGGTTCGTGGTGTCATTTTTGACTTGTGTGTAAAATTTGAAGTCATTCGGACGTGATTTGATATGTTTCGACATCGTTTGTAGAATTTAGAAATTTCCAAGTTCATTAGGCTTGAATCCCTGTGTAATTGGTGTTTTGATGTTATTTTTAATGATTCGAAGGCTCTACTAAGTTGTGTTTTAGGATTGGTTTGTATGTTTGGTTGAGGTCCCGAGGACCTCGGGTGTGTTTCAGATGCTCAACACGTCATTTTTTGACTTGGGAAAGTAGCATATTTTTTTGGTGTTTGTTGCAGAGATTTCCTTCATCGTGTTCGCGAGAGAAGTCTCGCGTTCGCGTAAGGCTTCTGGGGCAGGTGGAAATTTAATGCTTCACGTTATCGATGTTGGTCCCGCGTTCGCAAAGCTCTGAGGTCATTTGCCTACGCGTTCGTGAAGAGGGGTTCCGCGTTCGCGTAGAAGAGTTTGGTTGCTGGGTCCCTAGGTCTTTTGCCTACGCGTTCGTGAGGTTGGTTCCATGTTCTCGTAGGGTTGAGCTGAGTGGACTTGACGTTCGTCACAAGGTCATCGGGTTCGCGATGAAGAATTTCTGGGCCAAGGCGAGTTGTGCTTCGCGAATGCGAGGGGATTTCCGCGTTCGCGAAGAAGGAACCAATGGGTAGTATTAAACATTTCAAAAATGAGGGTTGAGTTTGGGAGCTCGGATTTGAACGAGATTTTGAGAAATTTTTAGAGATATCAATTGGGTAATGATTCTACAATTGATTTTGGTTATATCCCACTAATCTATCATTAATTTTATCATTTAATTTCGGATTTGGGGTGAACATTTAGGAAAAATGGAAAGAAGTTCTTCAGTTAAGATTTTGAGTTTTGATTGGGATTTTGACATCGGATTTGGATAATTTTGGTACAAGTGAACTCGTGAGTGAATGGGTGTCATATTTGGTAACTTTTATCCGATTCCGAGACGTGGACCAGGGGAGGCTTTTTGGGCATTTTTTCAGTTTCTTGCCTTATCTTTGATTTCATTAGATAGATTAGTTTCTTGTAGTTGTATTCATGGTATGTAATTGATTTTGGCTAGATTTGGGCCATTCGAAGTCGGATTTTGTGGAAAGAGTGTTGTTTCGAGTTGATTTGAGCTTGGTTCGAGGTAAGTGACTTACCTAACCTTGTGTGGGGGAACTTCCCTTAGGATTGGTATTGTTGTTGCTATATGAGCGTCGTGTACGTGAGGTGACGATACATACACGGGCTAACAGTAAAAACCCGATTTTCACTAAATAATAACCTGTTTTTCCTCTTGTTTGAATCTTATCAGCATGTGTAGTATCCTGTTAGACTAAGATAGCATGCCTACTTACCTTAACTGTTTACCTGAACTACGTGCAACATGTTTAGTGAATTTACTTGTCTTTCTTAATGTGTACTTAGATTGAGTTGTAAGATCACATGTCGTAACTATTGAATTCTATTGTTTGGCTCTACTTTGGGACTACGGAACGTTATTCCGGGAGATCCCCATGTACCGTATATTTACTTTGGGACTACGAAACGGTATTCGGGGAGATCCCCCCGTCTTATATTACTTTGGGACTACGGAACGGTATTCCGGGAGATCCCCCTACACATTTGATCGAGTCCAAGCCTACACTACTATTGAGTAGCGAGGGTGGTCGATGCAGTTTTAACCCAACTAGGTCGGGATCGAATCCACAAGGAGTTAATTGTTTGGAATTAGGTTTATATCTAAGCTAGATGCGGGTTTTTCTTCTAATTACACTTCCACAAGCTTGGGTTTGATTTTTACTTCTAACTTTACTCTATTGATTGCACTAATTGAAACTAAGGACAATATTATTGTTGTTGTTTTTCAAGTGTTTAAAGAGACTAGGGTAGTGACTTCTACCTAGGTGGATACCTAACGGGTAGAAAAATTCTAGGGCAAGTTTGATTAGTTGGGATTGTAATATAGCTATCACACCCGGGCACTCGCTCTATCCCTCTCGGTAGTTTGAGTGATTTTTCCCAATTTGGCTTTCTCAAGTCCAAATGGGTATTCATGCAAATCAAGTGATATTAGCTCAAGTCGGGTATTACTATCTCTAGGTTTAACCCTTTAATTGGGGCTATCAGTTTCTTGAGTTCACCCCAATTCCTTGTTAGCCTAGTTTTCCTAGACTTAGTCCCCCTTTCTCAAGTAAAGACTAAGTCATAAAGGCATGAATCAATGTTTGCAACCATTAACTCTATAGTTCTAGTAAGAACTAGGCTAAATATCACTAACACATTCACATTCAATCCCTAAAATCAAATACCCATTAAATACCCACACTAGGGTTGGGTCACAACCCTAGCTATGGGTTTAGCTACTCATGGAAATAACAGAAATTGAAGATGAAATGAAGGAAAAATCCATAATAATACATTAAGAGATAAAAATCTAATGTTAAAAGATGAATCTAGTACAAAATTTTCCAATACAGAATATTCAGCCGTCTCAGGTACTCTTACAATACATAACATAACCTAAAAATGACAAAAAGTTCTATTTATACTAAGCTGAAAATATCTGACAAAATGCCCTTGTGGAGGTTGTGCAGCCGCATAATTCTGCGAGCGGCCGCACTCTTCCTTTCGCGGCCGCATAATTGTGATGCGCTCCAGGTTATGCGGCCGCATAAAAGTGATGCGGTCCGCACTTTCTTGAGTTTGGCTTGAAATCAACTCTCTTATTCTTTATCTTGCGGACCGCATAATTTCGATCGCGGCCGCATAAGGGATTTCCGCGGCCGCACAATTCTGGTGCGGATAGCACTTCTCTCTTTTGCTCAAGTTGTCAGGTCTCTGAATCTCAGTCATCGCGGTCCGCATAATTTCAATTGCGGCCGCATAGGGACTTTCGCGGCCGCACATTTCTGGTGCAGTCCACGCTCATCAGTTAGCCCAAAATCACACTCTCTGAATCTCCCTCTCACGGACCGCGTAATTATGATTGCGGCCACACAATATTTGTGTGGTCCGCGCTTCAGATCACTTTTCCTAGTCTTCGTTTCTATTCAACTTTTGACTCCTTTGTGAGTTGATAATGGTTCCTTAGCTCATTTTGAACAATTCCTGCAAGCAAGCATATATCATTAGCTTCTGGGAATACCTTCAAGCATTTTTGGCCTAAAACACAAGTAAAAGAAAGTAAATAATAGGTTAAAATTCTTACTTATCAACTACCCCAAACTTAAGTTTTTGCTTGTCCTAAAGCAAATAAGGTAAAAGAATTCCCATCTCCAATAGAAAAAATTATATTTCAACTGGCCTAAGGTGAATAAATCATGCATCAATTGAGACTAAAAATTACCCTCAACACAAATGAATTATCAACAACACCATGTTTTGACCTTTTGAGTACCATAGTTCTAATGTGACACTAGAGCATCAAGAGTTGACTTAATTCACCAAGGAGGATCTCTCTATCACGTAGGTCATTGTGGAACCCAAACTCCTCCTCCTCTACTCTCCATGAGAAAATCTCACTTTAGAATGTAGCACTCAAAACAAGGATTGTGAAGAAGTGCGCTCATCTCTCTCAAAAGAATGTCACAAGTCCGGCTCTAAGTACCATAAGTTTTTCCCTTATGTAAATCACCACTAATACAAGCTCACTCAACTTGAAATCATATAGGGCTTTTGCGGGAATGTAATGAAGGTTTTGGATCAAGGTAGGACATATCGGACTATGATGGCTTCATATTTCCTTAAGCACTCAATTTTCTCTTTTCATCTCATACCTTCTTGACTCTTTGAGTCATTTTCTTCTTCCTTAGGGGAACTAGAGAGACACATTTACACTCTTTCTTGCTCATGTCAATCATTTTTCTCCTTTTCTAATCACTCCATGCCTTTCATCGTTGCTTTCTTTGAATCCCTTCAACTTTCACTTTCTTTTTGACATATTTCTTTTTTCCCTTTCTTCCTTTTCTTTGCCTTTCATTTTCTTCATTTATTTTTCTTCTTTGTACCTTTTATCACTTTCAAATTCCTCATCTCTCCAAACTTATGCTTTTGCCAATTGTTTATAACGAATGCTAAGGAAAGATCGGGTGCCAAGAGAGGGTCAATATAAAATGGATAAAGGCTTGTAATGTGGTTGTTGAATGAAAAAGTATTAGCCTCAAATGGGTTGACTAGGGATATCACATTGGTAGGCTACGGAAGCTTTCAAGTTTCAAATTGGATCAAGGAGAGCCTACAATCATTTCTCAAGTCGAGCTACACTTAGAATTTCGCCTAGACAAACATTCAGGGCAAGTTCTAGACTTATTGGCACGAAACTTGGACTTGCAATTCAATACCTAACCTCTCACGCTGCTGGATTGTTAAAGAGAACAGATTCGAGGGCCCACAACAACCCTAGCTAAGATTGAAAATCACAAATGGCTCAAAGAAACCACTCGATGATTGTTTTAGTTAACACAAGAGTCTAAAGGTCACAACTAGAGCTATTCTTTGCCAATCAACTTTTTTCTAACCATAAGGTCGAAGGTAAATGTGTTAGTACCAAGTGAATTTGCTTGAGACACTTTTATTCATTACTAATATGTACCAAAACATAAAGAAAACGGACTCAATTCCTTAATAAGTTTGACACGCCATCTATCGTTGGGAAGAGCCACCCGGTTAACATAACATCCACCTTTGTAAAGAACCGTGGTATTAAGAAAACCAAAGGCTTATTGTTCACACAAAACATAAAAAGAAGCTAACAACTTTTAAAAAAAAAACTAAGTTATGAAGTAAACTACGGAAAGTAAACTGAATATGTACAAAATGAAGTAAAGCGAATATATACATAATTGGAATGAATATATACATCGAATGGTAAAATATATACATACCAAAAGTGAAAATAAAGATAAATAAGTTAAATTAAAATAGTATAATGGTTATTACATACCAACTGTCATCAAATCAAAATGGACCCC
>ML255563.1:17037-31859 GCA_005239495.1 Nicotiana undulata
AGTTGTCGATTTAGCGAATCAAAATGGGTAAAAAAAACAGAGCCTCAAAAAATCAAAAGGGACCCCCCCCCCCCCCCCCCCCAAAAAAAAAGTGAAAAAGAGCATCGTCCTCAATGCTAATAACAAATAAGAACAAGGAAAGGGGTAGAGAGTAAAGAGAACTCCCTATGTGGTCTCTGTCTGCATCTGGTCCTCAACATGCATGGGCTCATCAGCACCCTCTATATCCTCTAACTGGATCTCCACATCCTCTGACTGGGGGATTACGAGGTTGTTGAGAAACTGAATCAGCTCCTCAGCAGTGTGTGAAGTGGCAACCGGCTCCTCAGACTTGGTCGGCTGCTGCATCTGATGCCTCGGGCACTGCTGCATGTGATGGTGGGTTTTTCTCCTCCATGAGCATGTCCAGTGGAATATCACCCGCAGAGGCAATCTTCTCAACCTCTTTACTTAACTTCTCCACCGACTCCTTTGATGTCTGAGTCTTCCGCATCTTTTCACATGCTTCCCCAAATCCTTGATAATCCTCCCAAGTGCATCAAGAGTCTCCCGAATATTCTTCTGGTCATCCAAAATTTTCTTCTGGTTGTTCAGAATCCTTTTCAAAGAGTCCTCCACTAATGGAGGTATCTGAAGTTCTGATAGGGCTGAAGAGTGTGCTGCCACTGCACTGGATATGGCAGTCAGCTTTGTGGTAGCTGCCTGCATCCAGTTGTTGAGACTGGATAGTGTCTGGGAAACCCGCAGTGCAGTCTGAGGGTAGGTGAAAGATGTGGGAACTGACAGTGGCATTGAGAGGGATGGCTTGGAGGAAGGAGGAGGCATGGCAGCTGCTCTAGTAGAATCACTAACTGTTGTGGAGGGCTCGACAACTGACCCGGTGGACACTACCCCTGGCTCTTTAGACTGGCCAGTGGAGGTCGTGGCTTTACCCTTGAGTTTAGGGTTGTCCGCTCCCTGAAGGTGGTACCCTGAGAAAGGCTTATTAGCCTTCACCTCAACATCAAAATGCCCCTTCTCTACCCCTTGATATTGGAAATACTCAGTAAGAAAGTTGGGGGTAGGGATATGATCTTTCTTCTTTATTGACTGCATTGGAGATGTTGTAGGACATCAGGTTCCCTACATTAATCGGATAATGTGCCATGATGGAAGCTACCAATACTGCCCGGGTGAGTGGAAGGACATTCTCATGCTAGCATGGGTCAAGACGGCTGCACACAAATGTTTGCCACCCTTTTGCTTCAAAGTTAAGGGTGGCTCTGACTATTGGAACTCCTGTTGTGAGCCACGCAGGTGTTGTCCCCGGAATAGATAGTATCTCATCTAGCCATGGACGAGCTGCATCATCCAAAGCTAGCTTCTCCAGGTATTGCACTGCCTCAACCTCCTCAAATCCTACATATTCGTTTAGTGTGTGACCATCAAACCGGATTTTCAAGTTCCGTACATTCGTCACCTTGGTACCCTTTTTTATGTGGGAAACATTTGCATAAAATTCCTTGACGAGGTATTCACTGGCATCTACCACCCGCCCGATGAAATATTTCCATTCGTTTCTCTCCATAAATTGCTATAGGATATTTGAATTGTGCAGGCTTAGGTATTTGGTTATGAATTGTCACTCAAGAGTGAGCGACCTTTAGGGACACCATTCTCAGAACTTGGCATACGCCTTTTCACTTACAAATCTATCAGCCCACACCTTCGGCTTCCTTGACCTAGCCAGGCCTCCCACAATTGTATCACTCCCTCTCCCGTCATTCAGGACCTCATCATCATCTAAACTTATTGGGACAGTTGTTGTGGCAGGTGTTGTAGCAGGCGGGGAAGATGGTTCAGATGCCTGACTACCTCCCTCTGATCCATCAGAAGAATTAGATGAGGAGGTAGGTTCATTGACTAGGTGGAGTCGACCAGGGAATTGTTGTGATTGTGCCCCCGGTTGTGCTTGCACATAATCCCCCTCAGAAGTCTCCCGGGATGGGAGGTATTCACTGGTGTCTGAGAAGTACGGAGGAGGTCTACTGAGGGTAGTCTTTTTTTCTATGATCTTCTGGACTAAGAATGGCATGTTTGGTTTTCCTCTACCCCGGCCTCGGGAGGATTCTTCCCTCCCTTTGGAAGTATCACCTCGACCACGTGAACGCACTATTGTATGCAACACACAAGTAGTGAAAGTCGGCTAGAATTGGGGTTCAACATGTGTTATTGAATTACAGTTGAAAAGAAAGACATGGTTTCTCAGAACAGGGCAGCGCGAACCTCACAAAAGTGAGTGCGGCCGCGGACTGCCCATCGCGGACCGCCCAAAAACAAGTGCGGACGCATAATGCTCATCGCGGACTGCACAAAAGTGAGTGCGGCCATGGAGATACCAGGTTCAGACTACTGGTTCTCTGAAGTTAACCAACCGCAGACTGCACAAAATTGAGAGCGGCCGCATAACACCCATCGCAGACCGCAGAATTTTTAGTGAGGCCGCATAAGCACTTTGTTGGGGTCTCTGAAGTTCAACTGTACGGACCACACAAAATTGAGTGCGATCGCAAAAAACCAATCGTGTACCGCACAATTTTGTATGCAGCCGCAAACCCTATCTCAGACCGCACAAGAATGTGTGCGGCCTCAAAATTCAAATTAGAGCGGCACTGAAGTACGATTAATACTAGGGTTTTCACTAATTATACAAGATTTATGGCAATTAAGCATGAAAATCTACTAATCCTAGCCCTCATTATGCATTCAACCACTACCCACATGTTTCTAAGCAAGGATTAAGCATCAATTTGACGATTATGGCGTGAATCTAACCCTAGATAAAAAAAACACTAAAACAAAGAGAAAAAAGAAAAGAAAAAGATGAAATTAATTCATTGAAATCAACATACAAGTAGTGAAATGTAGTAGGAAATCAACACTTGATGGATATCGGATGAGATTGAAAACAAGAGAAAGTGCACTATTCTTTAGGCTAGCTTGAGAGGTCAGAGTGTGAATAGTTTCAAAAAGTCCTATTATACTCTGACCCCATTGACCCACATAGTGCGGTCCTCACTCATTACCTTTTGTAGTTCAACAGCTGATTCAGTAGCGCGGTCCACATAAAAATGGTTGTGGACACGTAATTTGTGCGGTCCGCAAAATTTTGGTCGCGACCGCGAACTCTTAAGGGATTTTGTCAGGCCAAACTTCAGAGAGTTGGAATTTTCCCCATTCCAGTTGCGCGACCGCATAATTCTGGCGCGATCCGCATAATTTCACCAGTTGGCCAATTTTTTCCTTGTCAATTTCCTGCATTGCACAACCAATTCCTACATACACTTCACAACCAGTTAGTCCAAAACAATTCCTAATCTAAGAAGAAAATCAAAAGAACGAAAAACACATGGGTTGCCTCCCAAGAAGCGCCTGATTTAACATCGCGGCACGACGCATGTTACCATGATTCATTTGAAATGGATCAATGCCACAATGTGGTCATCATCAACCTTGCCAAGGTAGTGCTTCACCCGATGCCCATTGACTCTAAAGATTTCCCCATTATTATTTTTCAAATCTAGAGCACCAAAAGGAGTCACATGTACCACTTCAAAAGGACCACTCCACTTTGACTTTAGCTTTCCCGGAAACATCCGTAACTGAGAGTTGAATAAGAGAACAAGGTCACGTTCTTTGAATTCTTTGTTCCGGATATACTTATCATTTAGGTACTTCATCTTGTTCTTATACAAGGCGAACTGGATTAAGCATGGAACCGGAACTCATCAAGTTCATTCAATTGCTCCACCTGAAGATTGGCAGCTACATCCCACTCAAGGTTCAATTTCTTTAACGCCCACATGGACTTGTGCTCTAATTCCACCGGGAGGTGACATGCTTTCCCAAACACCAACCGATACGAAGACATACCAATTGGAGTTTTGCAAGTTGTTCTATAGGCCCAAAGAGCATCGTCAAATTTCCTTGACCAATCTGTCTGGTTTTCATTGACATTCTTAGATAGAATGCTCTTGATCTCCCCGTTGGAGACTTCAACCTGTCCACTTGCCTGGGGGTGATAGGGGGTTGACACCTTGTGAGTGACACCATACATGGAGAGTAAAGTGTCAAAGGCTTTGTTGCAAAAATAAGAACCCCCATCACTAATGATGGCCCTTGGGGTGATGAACCTTGTGAATATGTTTTTCTTCAAGAAAGCCACCACACTCCGTTCTCATTGTTGGGAAAAACCACAACTTCAACCCATTTGGAAACGTAATCCACAGCAACAAGAATATAGGTGTTCCCACATGAACTCACAAATGGACCCATAAAGTCGATGCCCCACATATAAAAAATATCAATCTCGAGGATGGTGGTGAGAGGCATCTCATTTTTCTTGGATATCCCACCGGCCCTTTGACAATCATCACAATGCCTCACGAGCTTGCTAGCCTCGTTGTACAAGGTAGGCCAATAGAATCCACAACTTATGACCTTTGTAAAAGTTCTCGCCCCACCGCGGTGACCACTATAGGGCGAGGAATGGCAAGCTTCAAGAATACCCAATTGCTCTTCTTCTGGAACATATCCCAGGATCACACCATCAGTGCAAATTTTGAAGAGATATGGCTCGTCCCAATAATAATACAAGAAGCCTTGTTTAAGCTTCTTCCTTTGGTTTGAAGAGAACTCATTCGGGACAATACCTCTCACAAGAAAGTTGGCCACTCGGCAAACCAAGGCATCCCGGTCAAAGACATGGAAAAGAATTGTTCATCCGGAAACGAATCATTGATCTCAAGGCCACCATGGGGCATCTCTTCCTCATCCAATCGGGACAAGTGGTCCGCCACTTGATTCTTACTCCCTTTGCGGTCTATGATTTCAAGATCAAATTCTTGTAGAAGAAGTACCCACCGCATCAACCTAGCCTTAGAGTCCTTTTTACCTATCAAATAATGAAGTGTCGCGTGATCGGTGTGCACAATCACTTTGGTACCCATGAGGTACGGGCGGAACTTTTCCATAGCAAAGACAATGTCTAAGAGTTATTTCTCGGTCACCCTATAGTTGACTTGGATGTCGTTCATGTTCTTACTTGCATAGTAGACTGGATGGAATATCTTGTTGATTCTTTGCCCCAATACCGCTCCTACCGCCACGTCACTAGCATCGGACATTAGCTCAAATGGTAAGCTCCAATTTGGTGCGATAATGATGGGAGTGTTAGTCAACCTATACTTGAGTAGCTCAAATTACTTCATGCAATCATCATTGAACACAAATTTGGCATCTTTTTCCAACAACTTGCACAAGGGGTTCACCACTTTTCAGAAATCCTTGATGAACCGACAGTAAAACCCCGCATGACCTAGAAAGATCCTCTCTCCTTTGACAGAAGTAGGAGGAGGGAGTTTTGATATCACTTCAATTTTTGCTTTATCCACTTCAATACCATTCTTGGAGGTCTTATGGCGGAGGATAATGCCCTCCTCGACCATAAAGTGGCAATTCTCCCAATTAAGCACTAAGTTGGTCTCTTCACAACGTGCCAATACCTTATCAAGATTATCCAAACACTCTTCAAAAGAATACCCCATAACAGAGAAATCATCCATGAAAACCTCGAGGAAGTCCTCCACCATATCCGTGAATATTTTCATCATACAGCGCTGAAAAGTGGTTGGTGCATTACATAAACCAAAAGGCATCCTCGAGAATGCAAATGTGCCATAGGGACTAGTGAAGGTGGTTTTATCTTGGTATTCAGGTGCAATCAGTCTGGTTATATCCGGAATACCCATCAAGAAGCAATAATAAGCACGCCTGGCTAGCCTATCCAACATTTGATCAAGAAATGGAAGCGGAAAATGGTCTTTTCGAGTCACTTTGTTGAGCTTCCTATAATCCATGCATACTCTCCAACCGGTGACAGTTCTTGTGGGGATCAGCTTAATTTTGTCATTTGTGATCATAGTCATGCCCCCTTCTTTGGGACACATTGTACCGGTGAAATCCATGAACTACCAGAAATGGGGTAGACAACCCCTACATCCAACCACTTGATGATCTCTTTCTTGACTACCTTTTACATAGTCTCACTCAACCTTCTTTGATGTTCCACGGAGGGTTTGGCATACTCCTCCAATATGATTTTGTGCATGCAAAAGGCGGGGCTTATACCCCGAATATCCACCAATGTCCAACCTATTGCCTTCTTCCTCTTTTGGAGCACTGCAAGGGTGGAATCTACTTGCACGTTAGTTAAGCACGAGGAAAGAATAACAGGTAATGTGGAACAATGGCCTAAGAACTCATACTTGAGGTGTGAAGGCAAGGGCTTCAACTCCAATGTGGGAGGCTCCTCGATTGAGGGATTTTTTGGTGGAGTCTTCTGGTTCTCAAGGTCCAAGGAAAGTTTTCGAGGTCTATATATATAGGATCCCATTCCTTGCAAAGTATTGACATATTATACCAAGCCTTCCTTCTCACCCTCATCATGATTCAACAACACAACTTCCAATGGGTCTTCAACATTAATCACAACACTTGTGTCATCAACAATTACTTAGGTCACAAGATCCACAAACGAACACACTTCGTTGCTATTAGGCTGCCCCATTGACTTGAAAACATGGAACACAACTTTTTCATCGCCCACCCGGAAGGTGAGCTCACCAGCTTCCACATCAACTAAGGTCTTCCATGTATCTAGGAAAGGTCTCCCCAATATGATTGGCACCTCATAGTCAACCTCACAGTCAAGTATCACAAAATTTGTGGGAAGTATGAACTTGTCGACCCGAACTAGCACATCATCAATTATCCCCAATGGACTTTTCATTGTCCGGTATTCCATTTGCAACCTCATGGATGTGGGTCTTCGTTTCCCAATCCCTAATGTCCTAAACACATAATATGGCACAAGTTAATGCTTGCCCCAGGTCACATAAAGCTTTGGCGAAATCGGCACTACCAATAGTGCATGGGATTGTAAAGGCACCGGGGCCTTCAAAATTTGGAGCCATGGAATGCACAATGGCACTCACTTGATGTGTCATTTTGATCGTTTCACAGTTCATTAATATCTTCTTTGTTACCAAGTCCTTCATGAACTTGGCATATCCCGACATTTGTTCTAAGGCTTCAACCAATGGCACATTTATGGACAAACGTTTTATCATATCAATGAATTTCTTGAATTGATTCGCATTGTTTTGCTTTGCGGGACTTTGAGGATATGGTGTAGGAGGCCTTGGCACATGATTCTTGGATTTGTACACTACCGGATCCGGTATGTCTATCACATGTTCCCTAGACGGGTTCACATCTTCTTGTGTCTCCTCCACATTTTCATCAATGTCTATCCGCACTTCATCAGTTACTTGAACATCATAACCTGGCTCATCATCTTCTTGCACTACCACATCATCATTCACAATCTTTCTTGTATTAGAGGTACTAGCAATTCCACCTCTCCCACTTCTTGTAGTCACTACCATAGCGTGTCCCGTGTTGTTCCCACCCTTCGGGTTTACCACCATATCACTTGGTAGTGCCCCCTTAGGGCGAGTATTTAAAGCTTGAGAAATTTGGCCAAGTTGGACTTCTAAGTTGCAGATAAAAGTATTGTTGGAGGATAATTGGGGGCATCGGAGTCGACATGTTTTCTCCATCATTTGCTTGAACATGTTTTCTATCCGTCCCATTTCATTATTGGAAGAACTAGGACCTTGTGACGGATATGGAGGCAGGTTGTTAGGTTGTTGATTCATCGTGGGCCTTTGAAAGCCCGACCCCAAATTTTCTTGATTATTGTTGTTGCAACCCCCTTGATTGTTATTGCCTTCCCAATTACTATTGTTGTTGCCACCCCAATTGCCATGATTATTTCCTCCCTAATTGCCTTGATTTCCTTGATTACCCCAATTTGATTGTTGTTCCCCCAATTGCCTTAGTTGTTGTTGTTGCCACTATTCCAATTCCCTTGGTTTTCTTGTGATCTCCACTGTTGTTGATTTGGAGCATTGCTCCGTTGACCTTGGTAATTATTAACATATTGAACATCTTCACTTTGATCATCATATGAATCATCTTGATTTCACCCACTACCACTTTGCTCAAATTGATCCGGATTGTTTTGAACTTGTTGACCTCGTTGTCTTCTCTTGTTGACCATCATGTTTACTCCTTACATGTCATTCAGTTATTTTGGCCCTTGTACTTGTTGAAGCAGAGCCTTGGCCAATTGATTCAGTGTGGTTGTGAACTCCGCTATAGCTTGTTCGTGATCATGTAGCTCCTTGTGTAGGTGAATAACATTTGGGTCACCTTGAGGAAATTAGCTCTACTTTGCAAAGCCGAGAAGGTATCCACCATATCATCCAAAATTTTGCAAGCTTCGGAATACGGCATGTTCATGAAATTACCCTCGGTGAGTTGATTTACCACACACTAATTAGTTGTATTGATCCCCTATAAAAGGTTTGTTGTATCATGGCCTCGTTTATGTCGTTGTTAGGTCACTCTTTGACCATTATGCGGTACCTCTCCCAAATCTCATATAACAGTTCATTTGGAACTTGTTCGAAAGCTAGGATCTCATCTCTCAATGTCGCCATATGTCCTGGAGAAAAGAACTTTGCGATGAACTTCTCGGCCAACTCATCCCAAGTAAGGATGGAATGGTTAGGTAACCCTTCAAGCCAATCTAAATCCTTACCCCTTAGAGAAAATGGGAAAATCCTTAACCTCAATGCATCCTCGGAGACATTAGTCTACTTTCTCCCCCAACACGTGTCAACAAAACCTTTGAGATGCTTATAGGCGTTTTGATGGGGAGCTCCGGTGAAGAAACCCCTCTGCTCCAATAGTGTAAGCATTACATTGGTTATTTGAAAGTTGCTCGCCCTAATCCGGGGTGAGATTATTTCACTCGCATAGCCTTCGTTGGGCAACACCCGGTGTGCTGCCCTTGGAGGAGGTGGGGGAGGGTTTGGTATGTTGTCATGAGGCGGGCGGCCTCTCCTTTGTACTTGAGGTTCAAGATGAACCACATCCACTTGTTCGTCATCTACCTCCTCCCTCTGTGGAATATTTTTGAGGGCCTCGTTGTTAAGAGCCATTTGGTACCTAAAAGCAATTCACACACAAAATTAGAAAAACGGAAGAAAAGAAAAACAAAACAAACAAATACTTAGATATATAGCTAAGACCGTCTAAATCCCTGGGAACGGCGCCAAAAATTGATCGAGTCCAACCTTACACTACTATTGAGTAGCGAGGGTGGTCGATGCAGTTTTAACCCAACTAGGTCGGGATCGAATCCACAAGGAGTTAATTGTTTGGAATTAGGCTTATATCTAATCTAGATACGGGTTTTACTTCTAATTACACTTCCACAAGCTTGGGTTTGATTTCTACTTCTAACTTTACTTTATTGATTGCACTAATTGAAACTAAGGACAATATTTTTATTATTGTTTTTCAAGTGTTTAAAGAGACTAGGGTAGTGACTTCTACCTAGGTGGATACCTAACGGGTAGCAAAATTATAAGGCAAGCTTGATTAGTTGGGATTGTGATATAGCTATCACACCTGGGTACTTACTCTATACATCTCTATAGTTTGAGTGATTTTGCCCAATTTGGATTTCTCAAGCCCAAATGGGTATTCAGGCAAATCAAGTAATATTAGCTCAAGTCGGATATTACTATCTCTAGGTTTAACCATTTAATTGGGGCTATCAATTTTTTGAGTTCACCCCAATTCCTTGTTAGCCTAGTTTTCCTAGACTTAGTTCCCCTTTATCAAGTAGAGACTAAGTCATAAAGGCATGAATTAATATTTGCAATCATTAATTCTATAGTTCTAGCAAGAACTATGCTAAATATCACTAACCCATTCATATTCAAGCCCTAAAATCAAATACCCATTAAATACACACACTAGGGTTCGGTCACAACCCTAGCTATGGATACTCATGGAAATAACAGAAA
Source organism: Nicotiana undulata (assembly GCA_005239495.1). NCBI lineage: Eukaryota > Viridiplantae > Streptophyta > Magnoliopsida > Solanales > Solanaceae > Nicotiana > Nicotiana undulata. Next base: position 27,021 of record ML255563.1, read on the forward strand.
TTGAAGATGAAATGAAGATAAAATCCATAACAATAGATTAAGAGATGAAAATCTAATGTTAAAAGATGAATCTAGTACAAAATTTCCCAAAACAGAATATTCAGCTGTCTCGGGTGCTATTACAATACATAACATAACCTAAAAATGACAAAAAGTTCTATTTATACTAATCTAAAAATATCTGGAAAAAATGCCCCTGTGGAGGTTGTGCGGCCGCATAATTCTGAGTGTGGGCGCACTCTTGATTTTGCGGTCGCATAATTTTGATGTGGTCTACGTTCTTCTCTTTTGGATATGGGTTGATCTAAGCTTTCGCAGACCGCATAATTCCTAGTGCGACCGCGCTCTAGATTATGTGGCCGCATAAAAGTGATGTGGTCCGCACTTGCTTGAGTTTGGATTGAAATCAACTCGCTGATTCTTTATCTTGCGGACCACATAATTTCGATCGCGGCCGCATAAGGGACTTCCGCGGCCGCACAATTCTGGTGCGGACCGTACTTCTCTCTTTTGCTCAAGTTTTCAGGTCTCTGAATCTTAGTCATCACAGTCTACGTAATTTCAATTGCGGCCGCACATTTCTGGTGCGGTCCGCACTCATCAGTTACCCCAAAATCACACTCTTTGAATCTCCCTCTCACGGACCGCGTAATTATGATCGCGGTCGCACAATATTTGTGCGGTCCGCGCTTCAGATCCTTTTTCCCAGTCTTGGTTTTTGTTCAACTTTTGACTCCTTTGTGAGTTGATTATGGTTCATTTGGCTAATTTTGAACCATTCCTGCAAGCAAGCATATTTCATTAGTTTTCGGGAATACATTATAGTATTTTTGGCCTTAAACACAAGTAAAAGAAAGCAAATAATATGTTAAAATCCCAACATATCAACGTTTACGTTTGGGACTACGAGACGGTATTTCGGGAGATCCCCTGTTTTATTTCTGTGTACTGAACTGTTGTTTCTATGATTTCTTCCTTATTAAATTTCAGTCTTTACTTTACTAGGATATTTCATTTTGCCTTGCGTTATTATATATACACACCAGTAGGGCCTTGACCTGACCTTGTCACTACTCGACCGAGGTTAGGCTTGGCACTTAATAGGTACCATCGTGGTGTACTCACGCCTTTTGCTACACATGTTTTTCGTGTGCAGATCCAGGTTTATCTTACCAGCCTAACCACTAGTTGCAGTCGTTGTTGCTTATTGGAGACTTCAAGGTACATCTGCCACTCCCGCAGATCCTCGGAGTCCCCCTCTATCCCCTTATGTTCATTTTTCCTTCTTTCTGTAGAAATGATGTATAGAACAATTAAGACTTCTTAGTAGTTTGTGACTTACAGTGTTCCGGGTTTGGGAATTGTTTTTGTACTTTTCAGAAGTGATAATTGTATATGCCGAGTGGCATTCAGTTGCTTAATAGATATTCGTTACTGTTAGTAGTTGATGTTCATGTTTTTGTTTCATTTCCGCAAAGTGTTAGGCTTACCTAGTCGTAGTGACTAGGTTCCATCACGACAACTCACTGAGGGGAAAATTGGGTCGTGACAGATATAGAAAAAGTTGTACCAAAATCGACGATTGGCCTTATCTTCCATATTCACCACCAATCCCTTGCTCCCACTATGGCGAAGGTGTAACATCGTACCTCTATGGAAACTTGGCGCAAAGAGGTGCAGTAGATGGCGAATAGAAATCTCGCGGTTGGCCAGTTCCGCGTACTTTATCAACATAAGGAAGAGTTTGTAAATGTAGGGGGAGAGCTGAGCCGGACAAACTTCGTATTGCGATAGAATTCCTCCGCCAACGGAGGAAGAGGAAGAGAATAGCCCACATAGAATGGATATGCGTATAATGCACAATATCCAGGGAGATGAAAGTGTACCACGTCGCGACCGACCGGGATTAGGTCGATGTGGGCCGGGATGTTGAACTTGGACCTAAGCTCAGCGAGGGCGGCCGCATCCATTTCAGATTCCACAGGTTCTGACTCGTCTGCAGGAAATTTTGAGAAGTCCGACCTGGCTTTGTCATTACGAGGAATAATTTCCTTTACAGTGAGAAAGCTTTAGTCCTCATCAACAATGGCAGCCCCGTCGTGGTAAGGAGGCATTCTCACTACTAGTGGGATTGGTTCAGAAGCCTCACCAGAGCCAAAAGAAGCATTGACCATTTTTTTTTGCTTGTAAGTGCAGAAAGTACAAACTCGAGAAAGGTAGGAGTAGCAGAAGTCGCTCAGGCTAGAAAGGAAAACAAGGGTGCAAAAGTGAAAGCAACTGGAGCAAGAATACAAGAAGAAGAAGAAGAGGAACATAGAGAGGAAAATATGAAGGTTCATATGGCAGAAAACACAAAAGACCATACGAAGGGTTTCCAATCCCTACTTATAAAGAACACAGACACCCTAATCAAGAAGATCAACCGTCGATACACAAATATCGAAACAAAAGGGGTGTGGGAAGCGATGCAACGCATCGGGAAGATGCATAATAAAGACGCATAATGTTGTGGCGTCAGTCTGAACCAACGTCATGATAAGTTGTGGACTGCAAAGCGCCACGTTATCATCTCAACCGTGATCTTTACTACTTGATCTGCCCACTTGAATTTCTCGATTGCGACTAGCGAAGTCCGCTCATCGAGGTCGACTAAAAGACAACCTCGATAAGCGGAAGGACTAACTGTATGGGTCAAAATCTGACTGAGGAAATTTAGCACGAGAGGTGATTATCACGAGCAATTTGGCTGAGGTCGACTAGTGAATAACATAACTTGTCGCCAAGCATTCAACCACGGCCGAGGTCGAGTATTATGAGCAGTAGTAACGACTAGTTTTGTATTGGGATCTTTAAAGGGAATGTTTCATTGAATATTCTCTGTATTTGTACATTTAGGGTTCTTTGGGGGAATGTTCCATATAAATAGAAGGAGAGATAAGGCAAAAGAGAGAGAATATTCTAAGTTATAAGAACTCTTTTGAAAAGGAAACTCTCTAGATAAATACAAAGAACACATTTCTAAAGAGATTTTTCTTTTTGGATTATTCCTTGTCATTTCTACCAGATCCGAGAAAGTCTTCAATATTCTCATAGGTTCTTGTCATTCATCATTGTCAAAAAGAGGAATCATCCACCTCATTCAATATAGGGTGAATCTTCCTCTTTATTTACATTTGGTGCCATTTATTACCATTTAATATTTGATACTTCTTGCATATTATTGAATTCGAAGCATTTAATATCTAACGCATTAAATCTACCTCACCACTATCTACATCTCCAACGTTACTTAGCTTAGATCTGAAATTATTATCTTTAACTAGGATTAACCTCTTAAATAATTTATTAATTAGTTTAACCAAAGATCATCCTTTTTTTGGTCAAACACATTCGGCCAAGGCCAGGAAGGGCCGCCGTCGGAGCTGTCGAGATAGAGGGTTTTGAATTGATGTAGGTGGGCGGTGAAGGCTTTGGGGGAAAGGGTGTTGGAGAGGAGTTTGGGAATAAGTAAATCTGGGAGCATAATTGGGTCGGTTGGAATATTTTGGGCCAAAAGTTTCTGTTCTTGTAAGAAGGAATTCTTTCGTTCCTATACAATATTCGAAACTTATTTACCAAAATTGTTCTAATTTTTTATATTACCTGCCCTAAACAAGGATTACTTACAAATTATAGACATTCCACCTTAAAAGACTCCAAACCCGTTATTAGTGCCTTCAATCAAGGGATTTAGTTACACCTTTTTCTTCTTCTTTTTCTCCTCTTCTCTTTCCTTATTTTTCTTCTGATTTAATATACAGTAATCAATTAAAGTTGGAGGAACCTAAATTGGATGTGGTGTCCTGACTCCATGTGATCATCTTCAATCATCATTCCTCTCCAATTTGAAAAGCATTCTGCATTCAACATACTAGTGAAGTTGTTGGAAGCTATATCTATGATCTGGAGATTTTTCTAGCTATTTCCTATTGGAGCACACTCAAGACTTTCAGTGAATAGATTGGAACGCAAGACTAGGACTCTCAGATTGTATGAGTTACTCACCATGCACGGGAAACTGTCAAAAAGTTTGTCTTTGTTTTTAGAGCACAACGAATTGGAACAGAGAGATGATAAATTTGTATGGTACAACAACATACAAATTAATCAATAAATTTCGTAAAAATTTAATACAAATTTGATACATCCACAACATCATATAAACTAAAAATAAATTTTATACAACTAATTGTATAATATATAACTTATTTATAACTTATCAACAACTTTTATACATACTAAAAATAAATTTCATACAACTAAATATACAGTATACACTTATTTAAACTAATCTACAACTTTCATACATTATTTCTACCCAGTTAAATACAACTACAATATCATACAACTTAAATACATTCTTTATACAAATTTTATACAATATGTCTTTTGTATATTTTGATCTGATTTATACATAGTAAAAATAAATTTCATACAACTAACTATATATTATACCACTTATTTACTACTTATCTGCAACTTTCATACATTATTTTACCCAGTTATATACAACTACAATATCATACAACTTAAATATAATTTTTATAAAAAAAATATATACAATATGTCTTTGTATATATTTTGTATCTGATTTGTATATATTTTGTCTGTGGTGTGTGCTTCTTCCTCTCTAAAACTTCCTCTCTTAATACAATTTTGATACATATCAACAACTTTATGTATACATATTGTATTGATAACTTAAATACAAATTTTATACAACGATTCATACATTATACAACTATTGTTCAACTTTCATACAACATTCAAATAAAATATATATATATATATATATTTTAT
>ML255563.1:32315-67812 GCA_005239495.1 Nicotiana undulata
TATATATATATATATATAACTACAACATAATACAATTTATATATAATTATACTACAACTTTGCTACAATTAAGCTAGTATGTCATGTCTTCTTCTTCGTATTCTTTGACTTTCAATTTGAAATTCAACAAAAATCAAGTCTAATCTTCACCAAACACCCTCAAAATTGAGATATAAACTCCAAACAATATTCCCAATTGTTAGCAACGAACACCCAATCCAAACAAATAATAGTTTTTGAAAACTCAAATCGAATTCAAAGCTTTTTAATGGCTGCCAATGGTGGAGAGTCAACCACCTTCAAAATTTATTGATTGACAATTTTAATTTGAACACCGATTGTGCAACGTTACTGGAATTTGAACACCAATTGTGCAACATCTTTAGCTCTACATTACTGGAATTTCAATAAGCATGGAATTGCTTCTATCTTTCCCTTTGCTCTACATTACTGGAATTAGGGATTGAGAGATAGAAAGAGACGTAGAGTGTGTGTGTGTGTGTGTGTGTGTGTGTGTGTGAGAGAGAGAGAGAGAGAGAGAGAGAGAGAGAGAGAGAGAGAGAGAGCATAGGAGGGAAAGAGAGTGAGGATGGAAAATAATTAATTCCTAATATAAAGGGATACTCGTTTAATTCCTAAAGTGTATATAATTGGTAAATTGTATATGCCTATGTAATTAAATTGAAACTTGAGTAGGGAGGATAATAAAATTTTAAATAGTGTATAGGAAGGTAAAAATTCCTTGTAAGAATGCATGGCCAGTAGCTTCATTAAGGTCCTTGGGCCTAAAAGAAAGTACCTCATTTTTAGTAGGAAATTTTACCTCATATAACAAATGTATACACCATATTTATTATAAATCAAAATCATTTTAAAATATTATTTCTATAGCTACCTTTTATATTTTATAGCAAAATAAGTATTTATGGTATATACTACCATTGAGGCATGAAATATGCACGAAAAACGTTATTTATGTTTTTCCTCTTCCTTAGACAGCTGGACATACCTATTTTTAAGGTGATTGTCGTTACTGTATTTATGAATACATGACGCGAATACATGTGAATACATGCGCATACAACTGAATTGCCCTTATTTTAGGCGCTTTTTAATACTGTATTCATGAATACAACATCGCGAATACATGTGAATACATGCGTGTAAAGCTGGACTGCCCTGATTTTAGGCGCATTTTGCTAGTGTATTCATGAATACATGGCGCGAATACATGTGAATACATGCGCGTACAACTAGACTGCCCTGATTTTAGGCCTTTTTTGTAACTACCAGACCGGTCGTTTTACGTTATCGGATCCCGTTCCCCTAAATGAAACATCCCATAGCGGATTATTATGATTTATGACTTGCGGGGACGGGTGGTTCGAGATTCAGAAGTGTTTAGAGCAGTATAGGAACACTTAGTTCCTTAAGGTTGGCCTTTTTGGCCAAGTTTGACTTCGGTCAACATTTTTAGAAAACAACCTCGGAATCGAGTTCCGACAGTTCCAGTAGCTTTGTATGATGATTTCGGACTTGGGCGTATGTTCGGGATGGGTTTTGGATGACTCGGGGGCGTTTCGGCGCCCAATATCGAAATGAGAATTTCCTTAAGTTTGAAATTTGGTTTGGAACGTATTTTTGTGCTATGAGGTCCGAATGTAATTCAGAACCGGGAATAGTTTCGTTATGTCATTTTGACTTGCCTGTAAAATTTAGTGTCATTCCGAGTAGTATAGGTCGGTTTGGCGCATTGTTATCGAATTCAAGAACTTGAAGTTCTTAAGTTATGATTCTAGGGGTTTTGGGATATGATTTTGAATTTTAGCATTGTTTTTAGTGTTCCGAAGGCTCGAGCGAGTCTGTACCATGATTTGGGACTTGTTGGTATATTTGGACGAGGGCTCGGGTGGGCCCAGGGGCCTCTCGGGCACCAAACGGGGCTAAAAACCAGCTGATGTAACTGCTGGTGCACCTGATCTGGTGTGACCGCAGGTACAGCCCCAGGTGAGGTTGCCCCTTTTCGCAGGTGCGGAAGAACTTCTGCAGGAACGGAGCCGCAGGTGCGGACTCCACTCCGCAGGTGCGAGATTTCCCCCCTTGTCCCATTTCCGCAGGTGCGGTCCTTGAGCCGCAGGTGCGAAAACACTTTAGACAGTGTGGTTCTTTTAAAATACGGGATTTAGTTCATTTTCATCATCTTCCTTCCACCATTGTCCACCTAGGGAGTTTGGGAAAGGGAAAATTCACCTATCTTCTGAAGAGGTAAGTAAATTCTACTCTAGTACTAGTTTAATACATGAATTACTAATTAAACTAGCTACTAAATTAGTGAAAATTTAGGGGTTTGGGTAGTAACCTAGGAATTTCGGAAATTTAGAAAATTACACGTCAATTTGCTATGAAATCAAGTAAAAATCATATATTAATGATCCTTAGGATATGGGTGAGTGTTTCCTTGGAGAATTTTTGGAATCCGAGTGTGCGGACCCGGGGCGAATTTTGGGATTTCTTCAAGAATGATGAATTTACTAAATAAGTAGGAGAATTTCCATACTTTGAGCATGAATTGATATATTTGTATAACATTTGGCTAGTTTCGAGTCCTTGGGTGTAGATTTCGGAGTTTTGGGCGCATTCTTGGTCCGAGAAGTAGATTCGACACGAGGTGAGTCTCCTTTCTAACCTTGTAAGAGGGAATTGTCCCCATAGGTGATCTAAATGCTATGTGTTATTGTTTGCGGGGGCTACGTACGCACAAAGTGACGAGAGTCCGTACGTAGCGGCTATTATTGATATGTCCGGGTAGTTAGACTCATTTCATGCCTCATATTTTTTCATGTAATGCATTATACTTTGTGAACTCATGTTATATGTGGTATCGTTTCCCCGAGATCTTATAGAATTTGGGTAATTAGAAGAAGTTGTTTATGGAAAGCAAATGTTGAGGATTATTGTATGTGTATGTGACCGCTTCACAAATTTATATTCCGCGAGCGGAGTGTGACTTTCCCCCACTCTCATGGGAGCGGGTCGTACGCCACGGCGGATTAAAGGACGCACTTATGGTTCGGGTCGTTCGACCCTCGGCAGTGCACATATATGGTTATTTTATGGCTCCAACATGTTGTTCTTACCCCATATGCGCATGCTAGACTGTTACTGATTTCACAGGCATTGATTTGACAGATATTTGGGGGAAATGAGGTAGTAATTGTGTATTTACTTCCAGCACTTACTTGGATTTTGTGCCGTATATGTATTTGTTGTTTATTTCCCTTACATGCCTACCGCTTTCATCATATACTGTTATGTTATACTGTTGGACTTTAGTGAGTTTCAGGTCGACCTCTCGTCACTACTTCTTCGAGATTAGACGGGATACTCACTAGGTACATATATATTTATGTACTCATGCTACGCATTTGTACTTAATTGTACAGGTTCTGAGGCTGGTGCATCTAAAAGTGAGTAGTATTTTAAGTAAATTGAGATAATTCTTAATTATGTGAGTAATTGGTTAATTATTGGGTAATGTGATATTACCTAATTAATCAAAGATTATGGGATAGAGATTAAACCACCCTCCAACAAGGGAATTAAGTGGCAGCCCCCAAAGCTTATGACTCTTAAGTCATTTAAGAATATGTGGCAAGATTTAAATAATTATGGACTATGTGGTGGCTGCATGACTAGGTGGCTTATAAACTTCATTATGCAACAATGCATTTATGTCCACATTTTGAAGAAACTAATTCTTGCTGAACGTTTGTCTTTGTGCTTTGGCGATCACTTTCCATTACACCTGCTTATTATGTTGTTCTAAAATGGAACGTGATAAATGTGTGTGCTACAAATATTTGTGCTTCACATCTTTTCAATGGGTGGATTGTTGAGGTCTGAAGGCATCTGATGAGGATTCAAACGTAAATATTGTGTGTTACAAACGAAAGTCATATAAGCAACGCCCAAGACCTTCAACAATTCAAATTAACGTGAGATTTTGCAATTTTAATGGAGTACAGTGTATTCGTTCTCAAGATAATCGACTCATGTATGTTAAGGCTATCCCTTCTTTCTTTTGGCATGATCTATACTACACAAGCGAAACGAGAAAATGCACAACTTCCATAAATTACTCTATTCGTAGGAATGCTAGAGATGTATATATTCTTATTCTCCCATGTGTCATATTATTCTATCATCTGTTCATGGGTCTCAAAAATACGTAAATTGGTAAAGTTTATTTCATGATATTAATCAGAGACATAATGGTCTTATGACGTACCGAGAGATTTTATTAGCGTATGGCGTTATATATATATATATATATATATATATATATATATATATATATATATATATATATATATATATATATATATATATATATATATATATATATATATATATATATATATATATATATATATATATATATATATATATATATATATATATATATATATATATATATATATATATATATATATATATATATATATATATATATATATATATATATATATATATATATATATATATATATATATATATATATATATATATATATATATATATATATATATATATATATATATATATATATATATATATATATATATATATATATATATATATATATATATATATATATGGGAAAGATTATGGCGTTATATATGCACCACCACCTGATCAGCTGGTATACGTTGATGATTTTGCCCATAGTGGCCGAGATGATATGATGAGATGCCCTCAGAGGCTTGATGATGTTATGAACATATGTACCTAAGCACGACATGACATTCATACGCATATGCATGACACTATAAGTATTTCTTGATTTACAAAGTTATTCAGACCTACAGGTTGAGTCATTTACTCTATATTCCATCCATATCTTTTATGTACTTATTTATGTGCCTTACATACTTGGTACATTATTCGTATTGATGTCCCTTTTTCTTGGGGATGCTGCGTTTTATGTCCGCAGGTCCCGATAGACAGGTCGAGAGTCCTACAAGTAGGCTATCAGCTCAACTGAAGATGTTGGTGCGCTCCATTTGCTCCGGAGTTTCTTGTTTGGTCAGTATGATTTAGACGCGTATTGTTTGGTATGGCGGGGTCTTGTCCCGACCTTTATGATATTATGTATTCTTAGAGGCCTGTAGACATATGTCATGTACACGGATACTTGTATGGCCTTGTTGGCCTATATTTTAAGTATATAATGGATCATATTGGCATCATAGGCCCGTATGTCACAGGTATGAGTTTCTATATCAGGTTGGGTTGTCATATGTCGGGTATTCCCTCATGTTTACTCTGGTTATCGCATGACGCCCCTTTCGGCCCACTTACCTATGATGATGTAAGAATAATGATATGTTATGTTGTTACTCGGTTGAGTAAGGTATCGGTTGCCCATTGCGGCCCATAGGTTTGGGTCATGACAGATAGTATTGTTTCTATGTCTAGTTATAGTGTTACATCAAGAAGGAGGTGCTACTGTGAGGAGATTGAAAACAACTTCACTTCGACGACTAAAAACAACCCCCGAAAGAGATTCAACAACTGTGCTAAACCTGAAGTAAGTGTGAATTTTGTTGGTGACTCATTACTCGTCGATGCAGTTAAAGTTCTATTTTTCTGCTCTTTAACATAGTTATTGTTTGTATTTTTAAGAACGAGTCATGTGTATATTGGGAATGACAAGACGAAGCCCTCCAGGACAAAGCGTTGATAGTAATCAACGATTTCAAGTCTAAATTAGATGCTTCCAATGTCAAAATCAGGTCGTTAAATATGTTGTTGGATGCGTGCAAGCTTGAAAGGGACAAATTGATGGAAATGTTGATGTTTTGGAGGCTATAAATGATGTTGAAGTTAATAAAGCAAGGGAGATGTAAGTGAAAGTGATGCACGTGAAGATGTTCATTATGGTTGCATTTGCACTGTTAATCGGATTTGGTGTGGCATTGATGATGAAATGAATTCAACATCTTGTTTAGTCCAGTAGGGTTTTGATGTAGTTAATTGTTGTAAAATTCATATTTTCATGAATAATTTTTGTTGGTCATCTTGGTTGTAATCCATATTTTCATGAATAAATTTTGTGCAGTGCACTATGGCATTTTGTGTAGTGCAGTATACCTTGAATTCTTCATATTTATTGTGTAATGACTCGATCGGTCGTTTTACGTTATCGGACCCCGTTCCCCTAAATGAAACTTCCCATAGCGGCTTATTGTGATTTATGACTTACGGGGACGGGTGGTTCGGAATTCGGAAGTGTTTAGAGTGGTATAGGAACACTTAGTTCCTTAATGTTGGCCTTTTTGGCCAAGTTTGACTTCGGTCAACATTTTGAGTAAACGACCTCAGAATCGAGTTTCGACGGTTCCAGTAGCTTCGTATGATGATTTAGGACTTGAGCGTATGTTCGGAATGGGTTTCGGATGACCCGGAAGCGTTTCGGCGCCCAATATCAAAATAAGAGTTTCCTTAAGTTTGAAATTTGGTTTGGAACGTGTTTTTGTGTTATCGAGGTCTGAACGGAATTCCGAGACCGGGAATAGTTCCGTTATGTCATTTATGACTTGCTTGCAAAATTTGGTGTCATTCCGAGTAGTAAAGGTTGGTTCGGCGCATTGATATCAAATTCAAGAACTTGAAGTTCTTAAGTTTGATCTTTAGGGGTTTTGAGGTGTGATTTTGAGTTTTAACGTTGTTTTGAGTGTTCTAAAGGCTCGAGCGAGTCCGTATTATGATTTGGGACTTGTTGGTATATTTGGACGAGGGCTCGAGTGGGAACATGTGCCTCTCGGGCACCAAACGAGGCCAAAAACCAGCTGAAACAGTTGCTGGTGCACCTGATCTGGTGTGACCGCAGGTGCGGTTTCCCAGTCGCATGTGCGGGATCGCTCTTGCGGTCCTAGCCTCGCAGGTGCGACCCCTAGGTGGGCTTCCCATTCCTCGCAGGTGCGGGCCTTTTCCCCCAGATGCGGAGCCGCTGGTGCAGACTCCTGACCGCAGGTGCGAGCCCAAGCCCCTTGTCCCATTTCCGCAGGTGCGAGCAATTGCTCGCAAGTGCGAGACCGCAGGAGCGGTCCTTGAGCCGCAGGTGCGGAATCACTGTAGGCAGTGTGTTCTTTTAAACACGGGAAATGTTCATTTTTCTCTATTTCTTTCTTCTATTAGAGACCTTGAGAGCTTGGAAAAGAGCCTCATGACCTAACTACTGAAAGGTAAGTGAATTCTACCCTAGCATTAGCTTAATGCATGAATTCCTAGCTAGATTAATTACCTAATTAGTGAAAACTCAAGGGTTAGAGTAGTAACCTAGGTTAAATTTGGAAAATTTCCAATGAATTTGCCAATAAATCATACAAAAACACGATATTAATGATCCTTAGGTTATGGGAAAGTGTTTCCTTCGAAAATTTTCGAATCCGAGCATGCGGGCCCGAGAGTGAATTTTGGGATTTCTTCAAGTAGGTTGAATAGTGGCTTAATTAGATAAATTTCATACCTTGAGCATAGATTAATCTATGTATACCATATTTGACTAGTTTCGAATCCTTGGGAGGCGAGTTCGGAGTTTCGGGCGCATTCTTGACCCGGAAAGTAAGCTCGGCACGAGGTGAGTCTCCCTTCTAACCTTGTAAGAGGGAATTGTCCCCATAGGTGATTATAAATGATTGAAATGTCCTTATTTGTGGGGGATACGCACGCACGAAGTGACGAGAGTCCGTGCGTAGCTACTATTATGCCATGTCGGGTAGTTTTAGGACTCACGAGCATGCTTTTATGTTCCTTACATGCATCTCTAAATGTATTTCGAGTTGCTTATTATCCTTGAATTAGCATGAGTATATTAGGAAGTTACAACCGAATTTCAGATGCTTAAGTTCTTGTTTGCAAGTATAATCTCTATTAAATTCCCGAATTCCTGATAATTCTGTGTATGTATACGAGCACCCGCATCGCATGTATAATTCGTATTATTATGTCAACCACGTCTCATGTTCGATTCGCGAGCGAGGTAATGGATGCATCTATGGTTCGAGCCGTTCGACCCTCGACAGTGCACATTTATTTTCGCGACGCTTCGGCCGTACGCTCCGGCATACTATGTGTTGTATATTTGGCTGAGAGTCTTGTTGTTATTATTTAAACTGTATAATTGACAGAGAGTCTTGTTGTTATTATTTAAACGGCTTCATGTGAAAAGGAAAAGTTAGTATATTATATGCTAGTATGATTTGACATGCGGAGGTAAATTGTAAATTTATATTTGATATTTTCATGTATTGTGATTTCTAGGACTGCTATCCCTGCCTAGTCTTATTTAGTCCTGTTATTTAGTCATGACCCTAGTAAGTATCACGTCTACTTCTCATCACTACTTCTTTGAGATTATACGGGATACTCACTGGGTACATATTTGCTTATATGTACTCATGCTACGCTTCTGTACTTAATTGTACACGTTCTGAGGCAGGTGCATATAGTTATCAGACCGGGGCGCGATCTTGAGAGCATACTCTGCACCCGACTCCACGTTGAGCTGCTCCCCTTGGCGTTTCTCAGCAGAACTTTGGAGTTGTCTTTTGTTATTTCTGTCTATTTCCTTCAGACAGTAGCACAATTATTCTATCTTATTTTGTATATTCTACTAGTTCGCCCGTAGACTTGTGATACTAGGTCCTAGCATACGTAGTAGACACTATATTTTGGCACTGTATATGTTATTTACGGTCCTTTTTGGTTATGTTGATTTAAGTTGGTTAAGTTATACGTTTTCACCCTACAGAATTAAGCTTAAGAATTTGGCAAGTTTTGGAACAAATTATCACATAAGGTAATCTCGCTAGTAATACAAGTGTTGGCTTGCCTGACCCCCGCGTTGGGCGTCATCACGACCTGAGTTCGGATTTGGGTCGTGACATATTGTGTTGGTCATTTGGTTGTAATCACTAGGTATAGTTCTTCATATGGTATGTTAAGGCCCAGTTCAACAGTATAATGTGGATTTTAACAGAAAAAACTGGGCAGTTATGGCTCTAATGTAGAGTAAAAAAACTAGGCAGGTATTGCTTAATACAGAGTAAAACAGACCATAATGCAGTAAAAAACTGGGCAATTCACTAACAATAAAAAATCAAAACATATCACCAATGCAGTAAAATCTGGACAGTTATCACCAATGAAATAAAATATGGATAGTTATCACCAACGCAGTAATTACATATCAGAAGTACTGTCAATGCAGTAATTACATATCACCAAAACTAGTAAAGTTAGTAGGTGAAACTAATGATTGGATGTCAAAACTGCTTTCCCTTTGGTTGCTATTAAAAAACAAGTTCAGCATATTAGAGAACATAAATAAGTTCAGCATATTAGCGAACATAAATAAGTAGCAATTTAGCATATGTGCAAATTGTAGATTACCTGAGCACAAGTTATTTCATTATGGTTTGGTTGACCATATTTGCCACAAGTCATGACTCTACCTTTTTTGGAATGTGACCACACTCCTTTCCTTTTAACTGCCTCATCCTTCTACCTATCCCTCTTAACTTTTGGCCTTCCAGCCAACTTCACCAACTCTGGGGGCTCCACTGCTTGTGATGGGTGAATTTTCCAAAACAATTCTCCTCTAACAGGTTGGAGATTGTGTCTATAAGTAAGTAGGAATGCCTCCTTATTGTACCACCAGTGCATCTCTGTCAAAAGGTCACCCTTGTTGTGAAGTATAGTTCTAATAGCATGAGGGCATGGGATTCATGTAAGGTATCATGCCATGCAGGTGCACTTCTTTATGATTAAGTTGACACAATGCTTTTCAGACCCTTCACAAACTTCATATCCTCATTCTCCATTGGAATTAACTTTACACACTTGAGAAATCTCCATGAATTCATTGTATAGTTCTAGAATCTTTGGACTATATTGATTTCTCTATGTACTAGCTTCAGCTTCATGTTTTGTCATCATGTTCATAACTTTGAGTCTTATGTCTTCCAACATCTTAATGATTGACTTTTGCCTTGCTTCCAGAATCCATGAATTGAATGATTGAGTCAAATTGTTGTCAACTAACTGATTCTTGCAAACTGTATCTAGATAAGCTCTGCACCAAGACTGTGGTGGGTACTTCAATAAACTCTATGTTGCATCTTTGTTCAACGTTCCTAGGTTTCTTAGTTGGTCTTTGAAGTCTTCTTCATAAGTGCACCATGAACACCACCAAAGCTGTTTTTTGCTTTCCCAGTATTGTATGTCTTGCACCAGTTAGCCTCGATATGTCTAACACAAAACCTATGATGTGCTTGTGGTAGAACAGTTTTAATTGCGTCAATTAATCCCTGGACAGAAGTAGATGGCATAATCAAGTTGACAACAGAAAAAAAAATCAGAAGTAGAAACTGCACAGAATCAAGTTGACAACAGAAAGAAAAACAAATCAGAAGTAGAAACTGGACAGAAGTAGATGACAACAAAAAGAAAAAAAATAAGAAAAATTATCTTTTGCATGTCTGACATGAAGGTGATTCCTTCTCCTTTCTTAAGGTCTAGATATCCCTGAAGCAATTGTAGGAATCAGTTCCAAGAATGTTTTTTTTTCTCATAAAAAACTGCCCATGCCAAAGGATAAAAATGGTTTTGTGCATCATGTCCAACAACAACTAGCAATTGACCCTTGTCTTTACCTTTTAAAAATATTCCATCTACACCAATAAATGGTCTTAACCCTAACTTGAACCCCATCTTCATAGCTTTGAAACAAACATACATCCTCAAGAATCTTCTTTTCCCATTTTCAAGTGACTTTTTTCAAATGTAATCATTACATCACTATTTTTTTAGAAGAGGAAATGTAGAGAGAGAAAGTAGAGAGATAACATCTGGCGAATTGCTAATCAAGGTAGCTTACAGTCGCCATTACCAGAAAACTCCACTACTGACCTACAATTACTCACTGTATAAAGATGACGAGATTAATTACACCAGAAAGTGTTGTTCCACAAAAATTAGCTCTGATGCAACTGTTACATTGGTTACCAGGTATGGGAAGTGCTCCCACGGTCATGCAAGCTCCACCGGCAGTGGAGAAGATAGACATGCAACCACTGGAAACAAATATGCTCACAGCAGCTAAGAAACCGACTTACTCGATTGGATCTCAAAAATAGACTATGGCTGATGTTGTGAAAGGAAACAGAACTCAAACACAGGGCATGCAACTCAAATTCTATCCTACGATGGTGAAGGATGGAGTGAAAATAGCCAAATTGAATCCGAAGGAGATAGAATTGCAGGCCCAGAAATGGAGAACAACTTTGATAGGATATGTCATGGGAGGAAATCCGTCGTTTTAGGAGATGCTAAAGTTTGTCTATGATGTTTGGAATATGGTTGTTGCTCCAACAGTATTGTTGCATGACGATGGATACTTCATTTTAAAGTTTGAATCTATCGAGAACAAAGATCTAATAATGCAAAATGGACTGTACACATTCAATAGCAAGCCTATGATATTGAAGGATTGGGATCCAAATTTCCAGATCCAAAATGAATCAATGAGAATTGTTCCAATTTGGGTCAATTTTCCAGGTCTGCCTATTCAGTGTTGGGTTGAGAAAAACCTAGGTAGGATAGCTAGCTTACTAGGAAAGCCTATTTGCACTGATAGATTAATGGCTGAATGTGAGAGGATTTCGTATGCTCGAGTACTAGTTGAAATGGATATAACTCAACCTCTACCTGATGAGGTCTACATTGAAATACCTGATGGAAGAAGTTGGATATAGAATGTGGAGTTCGAGTGGAAACCAAATTTTTGCCTAGAATGTAACAAATTTGGGCATGGAATTGGTGAATGCCAACAAGCTGTGAAACAAGATGAGGAACCAAAGCAGAGAAGGAGAAGAAGGAAGAAAAACAAAATGTAATGGAAGCCAAAGGTTGCAGTTGATAGTAAACAGCAACAGGATGAACCAATTGACCATGAAGTTATGCAGGAGATATAAGTGAATAACAAAGGAAAGCAAGCAGTGACTATACAAAGATCACCTGGAAAATCAAAGCATAGAGAGATTAACTATGAGGAGTTAGCTAGCAGAAACACATTTGCACCACTGACCATACTAGAGAAGCCACCAGAGGTGAAGCAACAAGTACAATCGATTAGCAAAGAAACATGACAAAGGACCCTAAAATGCACTCCTAGTAATAATATCCCCTCATGATTATTGTATCTTGGAATGTAAGAGGACTGAACAAGTCCTATAAACAGCGAGAAGTTAAAAATTTTTGCTGACTAATAAAGTAGATATGATTGCTTGCCTTGAAACTAGAGTGAAAAAACAAAGATCAAAGGCTATACATAGGAGAATGGGTGGAGATTGGAGAATAGAAGATAATTATGTTTATGCACCTAATGGGAGAATATGGATAATGTGGAAGGAAACAAATGTTCATGTTACAATCTTAGAGAGTACAGATCAAATGATTCCCTGTCATGTGAAGGACAAAAATTCATCATTCACTAGCCACATAACCCATGTGTATGGTTTGCACACTACACAGCATAGAGTACCATTGTGGAGTAGTCTAAGGAGTATACAACTAAATGGACCTTGGCTCATAATGGGGGACTTTAATAGTGTCTTAAGTGTAGATGATAGAGCTAATGAAATTCCAGTTCATCAAGCAGAAATAACTGATTTTCAAAATTGCATTGTTGTGGAGTGGGGCAAATTACTAAAAGAGGAGGCAAATTATCATGGTGAAACAAAAGGGATGCAGAGGTTAGAGTATATAGTCACATAGACTGGGCCTTTGGGAATGCTGAATGGTTCAATTTGTATACTGGGATTGAGGCAATATACATGCTACCTGGCTGTTCAGACCACACCCATATAATGCTAGATACTGAGGTGCTAAAGGTTAAGGTGAAAAGGCCATATAGGTTATTAACAACAGTGATGAATCAAAGAGAATACAAGGAGGCAGTTCAGAGAGTTTGGAGACAGAAGATCAAGGGAGCTGCTATGCACTCTACCTGGAGGAAATTGAAGCAAATTGAACAAGATACTAGAGGCATACAAAAAGAACATTCATCAGTTGATCAAAAGTTAATCCAAATGAGAGAAGAACTGAAGGAGATCCAGGGGAAGCTGAATGAGGACTATTTTAATACAGGGCTGATACCATAAGAAAAGGAAGTGCTTAGCAGGAGTTGAAAAATGGGAAGCAATTCAAGAGCAAATAATGAAGCATAAATCAAGGGCCACTTGGATCCAATTGGAAGATAACAATACCAAATATTTCCATGTATACATTAGATCTAGACAAGCAAGAAACAAAGTAAGTTTCATATACAATGATAGTCAAATGAAGATCACTGAACCTAAGAAGATTCATCAAGAGTTCACACAGTTTTTTCAGCAACTACTGGGAACAGCAGCAGAACAAATGCCAGGAATTGATATCAATATAGCAAGGGATGGTCCTTGTTTGACATTGCATCAGCAACAGCAGTTGTTACTACCAGTAACAAGTGAGGAAATCTGTCAAATTGTGGAGAAATGGTCTAATGATAATGCACCAGGTATAAATGGATACCCTGCAGAGTTTTTTAAAGAGTTTTGGCCAATTATAGGTCAAGAGGTTATAGAAAGTTGTACAACAATTCTTTCAAAATGGCAAACTACTGAAACAAGTGAACTGTACAACTGTTACATTGATCCCAAAGGTGAAGAACCCCAGTTTTGTTAAAGAATTTAGACCTATTGCTTGCTTCTCGACACTGTATAAGATCATAGCTAAGATCTTAACAAATAGACTTAAATTGGTGGTAGATTTTCTAGTTGGACCCTCACAGTCTGCTTTCATAGAGGGAATAAACATACTTGACAATGTTATTATGGCTCATGAGTTGATCAAAGGGTACACTCAAAAGACAGTATATCCTAGATGTATGATCAAAGTACACATTAGGAAATCTTATGATTCAGTGGAATGTGGTTTCTTGAAATCAGTACTGCTGGATTTTGGGGTACCATACAAGTTAGTAGAATTGATTATGGAATGTGTTTCTACAGTGAGCTATTCCCTGCTATTGAATGGAGGATTATCTAATAAGTTTGAAGCAAAGAAAGGTCTAAGACAAGGGGACCCCATGTCCCCTTACTTGTTTGTATTAGCCATGGAGTACCTCAATAGATCATTGAAGTCATTGACAAAGGTCCCAGATTTCAATTTCCATCCCAAATGCACCAGATTGCAAATACTTCACATCTGTTTTGCAGATGATTTGTAGATGTGTTGTAGAGCCGATGAAGTCTCAATAAAGATGCTGATGGATTTTTTTGATCAATTCCCAAAGGTGTCAGGTCTTTATGCAAACTTGGAAAAAAGTTCACTATATATAGCAGGTGTTTTCAGGGAATTCAAAGACAGAATGTTGGAAGATCTTCATTTAACAGAAGAAGCTTTCCTTTCAAGTATCTGGGAGTGCCTTTGTCCACAAGGAAGATTACTATACAACAATGCATGCCTTTAGTTGAGAGAATTGTGGATAGAATCAGAAGCTGGACATCCAAATTCCTATCATATGCTGGCAGATTACAACTTATTAAGAGTGTATTGTTTGAAATGAAAACTTATTGGTCTCAAGTCTTTCTTATCAAATTGGTGAATGGTATATGCTGGAACTACTTATGGACTGGTAGCCATGACAGTACTCATAGGGCTCCTATAGCATGGGAGACCTTATGCAAACCAAAAGTTGCTGGAGGTTTAAATATCATTAGTTATGAGAGATGGAACAAAGCTGCATTGACAAAGTTGTTATGGGCTGTAGTGATTAAAAAAGATAAACCTTGGATCAAGTGGATTCATGGACAGTACATAAAGCAGAAATACATAGATACTATGGAAGCTCCTAAGCAAGCTAACTGGCTGGTGAGGAAAATATTCACAGCAAGAGAGTGGTGGGAAAATGATATGAGAAGTATACAATCATGTACTCAGAATGGGAAATTCAGCATCAGAAAGGCCTATCTTCATACTACACTAAGGCATCCCAGAGTGCACTGGAAATCACTAGTGATGATCAAAGGGACTTTATCAAAGTAGCAGTTTATACTATGGATGGCAATACAGAGAAGACTGGAAATAGTAGACAGATTAACTAAATGGGGAATCCATGTAGATCAATCATGTACACTATGTGGGAGAGATATTGAAAAGACACATGATCACTTGTTCTTTGAGTGTTCATATTCTCAGAATCTTTGGAATGGAATGCTAAGATGGCTATAACATCACAGATCACCTGGCTGCTGGGATGTAGAAGTGCAGTGGTTAACTACAAATGTTAACAACAGAAATCTAAAGAAAACTTTTCTAGGAGTGGTATTTGCTGCAGTGGTATACAATATATGGATGGAGAGAAATGAAAGGAGATTTCAACAGCATAAAAGAGAGGTTAAAGATAGAGCCAAAGACATTGTTGTTCAAGTGCATATTGATGGACAAAAGAAGCTCAAGTGGTTACCTATTCTGGAGTCTTTAAATAATTATCCTGATTGTCATAGCACATAGGAGAGAATATAGTGTTATGAATTAGCTAAGCAACAATGTTTAGTTGTATAGTTTTGCTTATTTGATTGTTTTCTTTAGATCTGTTCGATAGTCCAAGAAGAACAGATGATGTATATTTGCAAAAGGTTGAAATAAAGCTTTTTCTTTCGACTAAAAAAATCATTACATTACTGCTTGGATTACTCTCCCTCAATTCAGCGGCATACGCATCAAATTTGTTGTATTCATATGCAAAACTCCCATATAAGGTCTCCAATATCATTCTTTTTGCCCTCCTGCACTTCCCATGACTCACATTTAACTCAAAAATCCTTTTCAAATCAAGTACCATCTCCCTTACCTTATACTTAGGGTTATCCTGTAGCCTTCCCTTAAAGTAATGTGCAATGGTATTGAAATCAACAGTACTATTATCATATGCAGTGCCACAATTATGTTCTGACTCTAATGTATTTACAGTAACCCCTGCATTACCATCTTTGGATATTAAACAAAGAAAGGGACATCCCACAATGCATCTTAACCATCCTTGTGTCATTGTTCCTCAATTTTAAGACTTTGTTGTTGGCTAGAGCATACAACTTCATAAACTTACTAACTTCTGGTATTTCCTTAAAGGCCATGCCTTCATATATCTCCTTGTAATCATTCAGATTCTCAGTTATGTCTTCTTCTTTTTTGAGTTTTGAGTAAATGTAATTCTTCAGAATCATATCCTTTAGAATCACATCCCTCAGAATTAGAACTAGAGTCAGATCCTTATTCACTTAAGCTACAGTCAATACCAGCCTCATCCAAACAAGGATATGATTCATTATAATCAACAATATTGGGAATACACTCAATAAGGGGGTCAGATTCATCCACAACATATAGGTTCACCACATTATATTCATTAGAAAGCAAGGATGTCAACTTTTTAATCCCCACATTCCCTTGAACCTCGTACAATTTACCAAAAGGTCCAGCAACTATAAGTTGTTGAACCCCTAAAAAACCTAGCTCAACTATGAATTCAGATTCTATATCTATATAAGAAAGCAAGTTTGAATCATACCCTGACAAAGTGTGCAGTTTATTCTTTGTGTACACAACTTCAGGTTATGTAACCCATGCACCTTCATAATTGAATATTAAATCAATTAAGACCATCTCCATTATTCTAGTAAATATAGCAAACAAGAATGGTTAGCAAACAGTAAACGAACCACTTTAATATAGAAAGTAAAAAAAGATGAATAAATATAGGCAGAAAATGATATGTGAGACAAAGGTCCCATGAATAAAGAAATACAACAAGTACAAAAGGATCCACAAAAAGTTCAGTTTATGGACCACCCCTTCACAAAAATTTGACAAAGAGAGCAAAGATGCACTAAAACCCAACCACCGAAATAGTTAAATGAAGCAATTGCATTCTTTTTTTTAAGCAATCCACTAGGCAGTGCCTAGGGCTAGTTTTTATTTGTATAGAAAAGGAAAACAAAATGTCATGGTGTCCTACTAAGAGTAGGACTATAAAAAATGAAAGAACATGATACCTATTATCAAGTTTGGGTATATCATACCCAACCTTGATATCACATAATGATATGCTAATAGCACTACCAAATTGCTCTAATATTACAATACTAACTAATAATAAGAATAACACTTGCTTAGCAACTAGACTAATGAGCCCGAGAACACTCAAAATCGAAGCCCAAAAAATTGCACTGCCCGGATCATGTAATTGCATGCGTAGCCTCTTATTCTGATTTGTACATATATCATCGCACCAGCTATTAAGTAAGTTTCTGCTTACTTCAGTTGTGTAGCCTTCCTCCTTGATGCATCTTGTCCTGTTGCTTACCCCATTCCATGCTCTTTGTGTTTTCTTTTGTTGCATCACTTTCCTATGTATCCAAAGTCCAAAATGCCAAACTGGAAAACTAGCATCACAAAACAATGTACCTTAGTACTGATTTTGTCCCCAGTTTTGGCTGCCTTCCTTTGATTACTTTTTGCGTCCATTGCTTTTCGATCTTCCTCAGTTGTCCTCTATATATTCATGTATAAGTGTTAATCCAATTTGCTCTCAGATTGTCCATATGAAGCTTCCAATATAGATATGTTGAGTATGTGAGCCATCCAGTTCTGCTATCCTTGGTTCCTTTGTCCTGTGCCATCTCTTTATCTTGCATTAAATCCCTTTCATCATCTGGTAATTCATGTGTTGCATTGTATAATTGTGCTGGAATTTGTTCCATATTTGAGCCCAAATTCCCATACTCTAGTTCCAATTCCAATGTTGTACAATGCATGATTATTGGTCGTCCATTTTAGCCTTCTCATACTTGTGCATGTCACCTTTCCTTCTTCATGGGGATGAGCACAAAGTGCTAATACCTCCCATAGAAGTCGTAATGAGTGAAAAGGTATGAGTACAATATCGTTTCCTGCAAAAAAAGAAAACAAGGTTAGTGAAAAAGGTGGTCACGTTGTACTCCTCCACACGGACTTGTACAACATGAACCATAATTTCCTCATTTGTCCTAAACTCTTTTGCCTCCTTTCCCCTTTTGTCCATTCCAATCCATGTATCACCATGATCTAACAGCTGATCCTTGAGTCCTAAGATCATTACTTCTAACATTACTGACTATCCCTTTCCAAATTGCCCATTTCTATTAAACTTTCTGGGCAATGCCACATATTTTTTCCAAACTACTGCCTTTACATCACCTTCATCCCTGAATCTGCCCCTTTCAATGTCTTTTTTCCTCTTGTCTATCTTATCGTTTATTCCTGCCTGGCTCCCTATATCCCTTCTGATTCCTTCATAGTACTCTATTGAATCCCATCTATGTTGTCCTAGTTTTTAAATTTTTTCTCTCCTCCAACAGTCATCTTTTCTTATCTCATGTTGCCTTCCTATTATTCTTTCCCACCTCAATGTATTTCTGGGCAATTTCCTTATCTTCCTATATCCTCCTTCTCCTTATGTGCACCCTACTATTTCCATTTGTCCATCATACCTAATTCTGTCGAAAATTCTGGGCATTTTTCTTTTATCCTTACTGTTAGGAGCACCTCTAACCTTCAATGAATCAACTGTTCTATTATAGGTGCTCCAATATGTTAAGACTTTTCCATGTGACTGCCTACTTCTCTTTCTGGGCAGACGATTCCAACTTCCTAACTGTTTTATGACTCTCCTAGTTGCTATACTATTGCCCTGCTGTAAAGTCCATCCATTGGGTTGAATGACGAGCATTAATACCACCAATAAGAAGTGCTCATGGGTCCTACATTTAGGACCACCTTAGCTAATAAACAAATAAAAAACACTAAATCTCAATCAACATCACAGAAAACCACCTCTGAGATAGAACCCTAAACTAGAAGACAATAAATCCACCTTGATATACCATACAAATTTATTAGCATAACTCAAGCATGCAACCACTACAAATCGGGACCACCTCAAAACTGAAACGTGAAATAACTACAAGAAGAAAAACTATAAAGTATTTACATAAAAATGAAGGATAAAGCTTAGATGTTGTCCAAACCAAAACCCTATACCACAAAATAAGAATAGTATAACAAGTAATTAGCAAAATCGATCAACAAATACTAAAATCAACCAGTTTAATGAAGAAAAGACTGACCTTTACACCAAGATCATATGGAATCGGCAGTTTGGAGTCACGAGTAACGCCAGTCTCTTAGAGCTTTGAGAGAGTGAAAAGAAAAAGGGGAAATTGACCAAATGTCGGTGACATACCATATTTTAGAGAAGGGTTAGGGTCAAGTTGGGTAACGGGTTGGGTCGGATCCATTCAAAATGTAACCAGATGGTTTTGGTATTGCCACGTGGCACATCCGTTAAATTAAGGATATATATGTTTAATAGTATAACGTAAGGCGTTTGGTTGTCCTAATAGTACAACGAAAGTCTTTTTTAAAACACTTTGCCATAATCAAAATGTACAAAGTTTTTAAATTCGGGTCTAAACTCTGAAGTTAATTTCTGTCCATGGCTATCAAATTTGAATGCAGTTCAAAAGAAAATCATGCAAAAAATTGTTAGTTTCTTTATACCAGGTGGAGGAACAAAGAACAATTGTTAGTTTGTGAATTGTGACACAGTCAAATAATTCCCTTTAACTTTTGTTGGAATTATAAGAATTCTTTGTATTTGTTCCATTCTACTCGATTATCTTTTATATATATGCGAGTATATATAAGAGCCCGGCGTTTAACTTGTAGATGCCTTAGCCAAATCCCAAATGTTCGTGCACATTTGCACAGCCTTGGAGTTCCAACCATTGAACCTATAACTGTTATTTCTCAGTCTGGAAAAAGTGCAGATTCCATGTTCGATGTATTGTCTAAATGTGACGTAGTATCTGCTACAGCTTTGGTTAGCCAATTTGCCAGATTGAATCAACACAAGAGAGCAATATCTATCTTCTCAAGAATGTTTGAGTTTGATTTTAGACCCAATGAGTTCACTTTAGGCACTGTAATTCACTCCTCCGTTGTCCTCAAAGACTTCAATTCAGGAAAGCAACTTCACGCCGTTTCAATAAGACTTGGCCTTCACTCAAATGTTTACGTGGGTAGTGCACTTTTGGATCTTTATGTAAAGCTAAGCAGCATTGAGGAAGCTCAGCTTGTTTTTGAGGATACCCATGTGCCAAATGTGGTTTCTTACACCACTTTAATATGTGGGTATCTCAAAGAAGGGAGGTTTGATGAAGCTATGGAAATTTTTCGGATAATCCCTGAGAGAAATGTTGTTTCTTGGAATGCTATGATTAGTGGGTATAGCCAGAAAGGACGTAACGAAGATGCTGTTAATCTTTTCGTTGAGATGTTGAGACAACGTGTTGTACCTGATCAATCGACGTTCCCTTCTTTATTCAGTGCAGCTGCAAATATAGCAGCATTGGGTAGGGGAAAGAGTTTCCATGCGTGTGCGGTGAAGTTCTTGGGTGGACTTGGTTTGTTTATAGGCAATTCTCTTGTTAGCTTTTATGCGAAATGTGGGAGCTTAGAGGATAGTTTTCGGGTTTTCAATAGACTTCCTGAAAGAAATGTTGTGACTTGGAATGCTCTAATATGCGCTCATGCTCAAAATGGGAGAGGGAAAGTAGCAATTGACTTGTTTCAGAGAATGAAAGACATGAGAATTAAGCCAAATAGTGTCACTCTTCTTGGTTTGTTATTGGCATGTAGTCATGTTGGTCTTGTTGATGAAGCTTATTCATATTTCGAGCAGGCAAGAATTCAGGATGCTAGTTTGCTGAAATCCGAGCACTATGCATGTATGGTTGATCTATTATCACGTTCAGGGAGGTTTCAACAAGCTGAGAAATTTATTCATGACTTGCCCTTTGATCCAGGTATAGGCTTTTGGAAGGCTTTGTTAGGAGGCTGCCAGATTCACTCGAATACAAAGCTAGGAGAATATGCTGCCCAAAAGGTATTGGCTTTAGAGCCTGGAGATGTGTCATCATATGTGATGCTTTCAAATGCACATTCTGCTGCTGGAAGATGGCAGAGCGTATCAATCGTGAGGAATGAAATGAGAGTAAAAGGACTGAAGACTGTCCCTGGGTCTAGTTGGGTTGAAATTAAATGTAAAATTCATGTATTTGTCACTGGAGAAAAGAGACATGCCCACAAGCCAGAGATTTACGAACTACTAGATTACGTTCTTAAGCATGCAATGAAGAGCCAAGAAACTGATTTTCTTTAAGAATCTTGATACACAGCTCAACAGGTATCAGTGAACTGTAAAGATACTAAGAAGGCGGAGAAGACTGCCGTTCTTGCCTAATTTGTGATGTACTGCAGCACTGGTATCAATGCTCCAGTCCTGTGAAAAGTGGTATCAGCTACAGCCAATCTAATTTGCTCAAATGCTGCAGTTAGACTCACTTTACTCATATAGTGTGGCCTCTGAACAAAGGTCAAAACTCTGCCTCAAAGGGAATTGCAAAGTGTTGATAGCTGATGCGATGAAAATATACTAAAACCAGCCAAAAGAGCTAGAGTGAAGCTTTGCAGATAATGCTACTATCTGAGGAATGAGGATATCCAAGTAACCTGAGCCTCGAAGCAGTGTCTAGCAACCGGGTATATAATCACGGATGAGCAACGATATTCTTAACGTTACTGCTTTGCTGCTTCCGGAGCACGAGGATTGAGATCAATGCTCATTAAAGCAATTCTGTACAAGGTTTGTCACTGAAACGTCGTTACAAAGTTGATGGTTAAATGACACTTAGACAGTGGTATACCTTGTGATCCCACTCGGCAGATTATGTCGTAGTCTTACAAAAGCTTATATGCTAGTTGAACCAATAATATGATTTGTCAAGGAAATGAGCATAATTTTGCAGAAATAATAATGTGATTTGTCAGGGAAATGAGCACAATGATACAGAAACAACTCGACTACTAGTAAGAACCACATAAACACAAAAAAGTTATCAGGAACTTAAGTTTGTTAATTTTGTACCTATTCCATGAGCATATAATTTAAAACCAAAAGGACACCGATGAAACTTAGTTTTTTTCATCCTTGACGACGGGCAACACGAAAAGTGAATCGATCAACACCTGATAATCAATATACTAAAATTCCTGCTAATTATTCGTGATTTGCCCATCGATCCAGGTATAGCTTTTGGAATTCATTGTTCGGAGGCTGCCAGATTCACTCGAATATAAAGCTAGAGGAATATGCTGCCCCAAAAGGTATTGGCTTTCGAGCCCAGAGATGTGTCGTAATGTGTGATGCTTTCAGATGCACATTTTGCTGCTGGAAGATGGCAGTGTGTCAATTGTAAAGAATGAAGTGAGGAAAAAAGATTGAAGAGGATACCTGAGTGTAGTTGGATTGAAATCAAATGTAAAATCCATGTACTTTTGTTACTGGAGACTAGAGGCATGCCCTCAAGCCTGAGATTTATGAACTACTGGGATACTTTCTTGAACTACTGGAGACAATGTCCCACTGACACGACACGAAATGCTGAGAAAACAAAGGTATCGTCACTGTCCCCCTTGTAATTCTTGATGTGCTGAAGCAGAGGTATAAATGAACTGTAAAGTTAGGAAGAAGTTCAAAACAGGACCAAGTCAAGTTTCTTGTAAGTGAAGTAAAGATGATCTAATAGGCTCAAATGGTGCATTTAGATTTTAGACTCATATACTGCGGCATATGAACAAAGGTCAAGACGCTGCCTCAAAAGGGATTTGCGAAGTGCTGAAAGGTGCTGTGAAGATATACCAAAACCAGCTAAAGTAGTATGAGCGAGATATACACCCTTATACAATGCATGTTATTTTTAATACATCAATTCAAACAATAGATAAGAAAATAATTGCACTATAACTAATTCCAACATTACCAATGCACCCTATTCGATATTATTCTTATCCATCCTACATTATTCTTATCCATCCTACCAAACGACTTCGTAAAGTTACTTGTTTGTTCAATTCCAAACAACCCCTTAAAGTTACTTGTTTGTTCAATTCCAAACAACCCCTTAAAGTTACTTGTTTGTTCAATTCCAAACAACCCCTTAAAGTTACTTGTTTGTTCAATTCTAAGCATGTGGATTGATTTCACTATCCATTAGGGATTATGAGCAGGTTCGTCATTAAAACATTTTTACAAGTAGATGGTTAATTGACACTCGACGGTGTTATAAGTTGTAACCCGTGATCCCGCTCGTCAAGCATATGGGCATAATGACGCGGAAACTACTCGTAAGAACCATATAAACAATAAAAAGTTACCGAGAACTTCAGTATATTATATTTATATCAATATCATGATATAAATATAATTTCTGGTATAACATAAAAAGAAAAGAAAACAGAAATCCTCTTAAAAACCTGATAACGAATAAAACTTAAGCCAACGCAAACAGCTTAGGACCCCCTCCGCCTCTAAGGGTTTAAGAAAACAGCTTAGGATTCAGAGAAGTTCGAGAGAAAAACTGCAGCATAAAGTTGATTTCTCTTATACAGAACAAAACATGTCTCTAAAACACAAAATTCAGAATGAAAAATAGAAGGCACTTCCATTCAAGTGTATCTAAAAACTCAAATCCAAGATTTTAAATTCTTGTAAAATTCTAAACAGGTAACTAGTTTAGATGATTCCAATTTTGTTGGCAACATCCAAAGCATCGTAGTCGGGAGTCAACCTCACATATGCTTTCTTAGTCCCATCAGGCCTGAAAAGGGAACAAAAGGAAGCACCTTAGCAAGGAATAAACAAGGCAATACATATGGAACAAAAGCAGAAACAGTTGAAAGAAATATAATGTCCTTGTGCAGTTCTGACATTCCGCCATCAATTGACACGAGGACAACCAGCTTTCATAAGAAATCATACTTACATACACCTTAGAAATTTATCTTTTTAGGCCTGCTATGGAAGAAAGAGAGGCACGGCAGGAAACTCACCTAATTAAGGTATTGACTTTCTTTGTCTGAATGTCATACATCTTCTTCACGGCGTCCTTAATCTTCTTTTTATCAGCCTTGATGTCCACGATGAAAACAAGGGTATTGTTGTCTTCAATCTTCTTCATTGCAGACTCGGTGGTGAGGGGATACTTTAGAATCCCATACTGATCAAGTTTGTTCCTTCCAGGTGCACTAACACGAGGGTACTTGGGGTTTCTATCCTTCTTCAAAGTCTTAGGTCGGTGGAATGTAACTTTTGTCCTAATCTTTTGTGACTTCTTCTTGAAGGTTGATCCTGACTTGACAGCCTTGGCAACCTTAGCTGCCTGTGCCTTGGGGTCTGATTTTTTGGACGGATCAGCTGCAAGTGCAGTTTGAAATTCGAGTTAGTAACAGCTTCAACTAGCATAAAATATGCTGCTTTAATATCATAAGTTTATTTGTAAAGCGGGAAACAAAAGCAGCATCCAATTATCTACACTCCCTCTCTAATGCTCAATTTTTTATCCAAGACTAACATCTACCTCCTGCATTTTTAAGCCTTTATGTAGAGCAGGATGTTAGAAGATCTTCCATATTAGAATACGTGAACGCTATATATTATACAGGACAAAAAATAATTATTATGTCCAATAAAAAGTGTTTTTACTCTCAAGAGAAGAAGAAATTCTCAAAATTGCAAAACTATCTACATAGCAATTGTTCTCCCATTTATCAAATGCTCCAGTTGCCAAAGACAACAATAACGGCATCTATTCTATAAGTTTCAGAAAATTCATGAAATGCCAAAATTTATACCGGCACCCTACTTCCGCCTATTAATCTGTCCCCGTTTAATCAAGCTTTTTGCAACTAATACTCCTCCAGTTGTTTCTAAAACTCATGACTAGTGACTGGTATTTTAATGATTTCAATAAAAAGGAGCAAAACCAGATGAAATAAGACTACTCAACAAAATAAATGAACTCTTTTTTACAACAGAGCACCAAAAACAATAAAAACTGCAGTGGTTCTAACAAACTTCAACCCAACATCATGTTATTACCTTACTAAATTATATCACAAAGAATAGAAAAATTATAGCAAAGCCCAATAATTAGTTGTATTTTAGCACAAAAAAAGGCAACAAATGTTCACATTTCCAACAACATAACAAACATATCCTGCACATCGTTTTACTAAATTAAACTCAAATTACAACAAAATTAATCCCCGAATAAAGAAATCAAATGGCCGAAAAGAGACTCAGAAGTGTACCTTTAGCTGGAGCCATTTGGTTAGGTACAGTCTGAAACCCTACGAGAAATCTACCAGCTTACCTACAAAGAGATGAATTGAAAATGAGTGTAAGATTTAGGGTTTGATGAAGATAGATATTAGGGTTTTATTGACGTATACAGAGGAGTGAGTACCTGAGAGAAGCTGCTCTGCCGATTAGGGTTTTGAAAAGAGAAGCAGCATCCTTTATTTATAGTAGGGCTCAGCTATCGTAAATGTTAGAAGCCCAATTTCAGCAAATACTCGAGGCCCAGGTCTCGTGGTTTTAACTTTTAACCATACCATAGTGGTCGAAGACTCGAGGCCCAATGTTACAAGTATTTAAAGTTTAGCCACATCGGAACAAACTTTAGACCTCTTGGACTCTTGGTTCTTGTTCCTCTTTTTCAAAGACATGTTATACTCAGTTGAAAAATAGTATTATTGCAAGTCGGTATGTAAAAAAAATGTTGCAAATCTAAGCCAGACTGAACTGATCGGTTAGACTGATTATGAAAAATCTGATAGATAGACCATTTGAGAGCCTTAGTCTTTCTATCGTTAATGATAGGACAAAAGGATAATAAGAAAACGATTAAGAGATTTGATTATGATCACTCAAGATTCGCATTTGCATACTCAGTATCGCATAGATCAATTGCAAATTCATACAGGGCAATCAATGAGTTCTGGCGATATAAAAGATCCACGTGATCAAAATTCCCTGTTAAAAAGAAAAAAAAAATTCTTTAGTGATAACTATACGCGCGCGATGTCTCTTCTACTCCTTCTCAAATTTGGTACTTCTTCTCGACTTTGTAGAAAACTTTTTGAAGTAGGTAGAGTTTTACAGATTCATCTACTAACATGTGATATCCTTATTAGTGTATTGGTCCCAAAAATAGGTATTCATTGATGGATTAATGAGAAATTTTCACATAAAACATAAATATTTTTTTTACGAGAATCATAACTAAATAATCGTGAACGATATTGATATATTGCATAAAAGAAAGACAAATTACACAACAAAAAGTATGAGCATGGGACGATCTAACAATATGGTATAATCATCATATGAACGCATAATATAATAATATTATACCATAGATATAAGTTGTTCAAGCTAATTAGTTTCAATTACTCCATGAGCATGGAGAACTGCTCAAACTCTCTATTGAATGTTAGTTTCTTCGTACTGTGGTGAATTTGCATCAAAAGAAATTCTGTATGAGAATTATTTCCTCATTATCAAGCCAAAATTTATAAAACAAGAATATGCAAGTACACATAAAGAGCGCATGAAGGAGCCTTAGGGTAGATTGTAGCAAATATCAAACAGATTAGTCCAGCTATTTACATGCACAAAATCCTTATTGATGATAGTTACAATTCAATTAAAGAAGATTGAATTTGTCAAGGCAGAAAATGATAAAATTGAAATTAACAAAAAATTAGAAAAAGGTCCAAAAATACCCCTCTACTTTGATATATTGATCACATGAACCCTTTATTATACTATAGGGCCACATTCACCCCCGTTGTTACCTAACTTTAATAAAATTCCCTTCATCAAATGGGAAGCTATTAGATTTTATAAAAGAAACCATTTTTTAAATAAAAAAGATAATAAACCCATAACCCGTTTAACCAAAAAATCCTAGGGTTTCCTTGTATTTACTGCACTTATTAGATATCTCCTCCGTGTGTGCTCTACTAGAGAAGAAAAAATCCATTGCTCATCCAATGAGTTCCTCAAAATCATTTGACAGCTCAATAAATTTCCTTTCCCTCTCGTCTTCTCTCTAGTTTGCTTCCTAAGTTGAGTGCGATTAAGTTGTCTAATATCGCAAAATAGTTGTTCGCCATAGAGAAGGTTCCATTGTGGTTTGGTTGCCAACCACTTTACTTCCAACACTCTTTCTCCTGGTGAAGAGATTTTACAAATGTCCTACGGGAAATTGTCACGACCCAAAACTCGACACATCGTGATGGCTCCTATCATGATATTAGGCAAGCCGACAACTCACATATCCCAATATTTTCAAAAACAAAACATGCTAGAACCAGGTTTAAATCAATGGAAATCTCATAAAATCAGATGAAATGTCGCAACTAAATACAGAAAATTGCCAAATCCTGGTTTCACCGAGTACATGAGCATCTATACAATGACATACTCTGATATACTGTCTAAAAAGCGAAACGAAATAAATAAAACTGAAAGATAGGGGAGGAGAGTCAAGATTTGCGGAAGCCCAAGCAACTACCTCGATGATCTCCGAACAGGTAACAACCAACTCAATAAGTATCGCAAATAAACAAGGCAACGTAAGATAAGCTTAAATTAGCGAGGATACTAGTTAATTCGGTGTGAATCAGTCCCTTTAAACCAACACAACATAACATTTAAAGCTAAATCATAAGGCTTCGTGAGAAGAATATCAGTGTGTGTGTGCACTGTTTTCTCGGAATACCCCACTCATCAATATTATAGCACGTAGAGGAAAGAAACAAGTAAACAAGATAAGTAATCAAGGAAACTCACGTGTCGCACAAACAACTCACGTGCTAGTAATAGAATCTGCACGGATAACTCATGCTTCAATAATATCAATATATATGGATCTACACGGACAACTCATGTTCCAATAATGTCAATAGAGGGATTTTGCACGGGAAACTCATGTGATGCACGAACAACTCATGTGCCAATAACATAATCTGCCTGGCATAGCGCAGGCCCAGTCCAAAATATCCTACAGAAGCAATAATAAAGTATACAGGTATAAGATGAACGAAATAATATGCTAAAGTGTACTCATGTGCAAAGTGTGCTATCGTAGTCCAAACCGGCAATTTCATCAATGAAAAGCATTTATCAAGTTCGTTCAGGAATTTAACCTCTAAGTAGTCTCATCATGGCTCAACTAGATCATATAAACTGATACAACTCAAACATGAATATACAATCCCCGTGCTCGCACACGGGGTCATCCGCACGCATGTACGCACCCAAAAGCACGTGGCTATCACAACAATTCAGGCAACTGATGCCTCAACCAAGTTTAAATACGATACTTATCTCAAGCAAATCGGATCACTCCGCTAGCAAGCCCTTGCCTCGCGAATTGTCCTCTGAACGCCTCGAATCTAGCCATAAACAATTTGATACAATCAACACGGGCTAAAGGAATCAACTCCATAAGAAAATACTAAATTCTTAATCAGAAGTCAAAAGGTCGACTCAAAAGCCGACCTCGGCCCCACGTCTCAAACCATACCAAATTTACCAAATTTCGATACCAACTCACCACTCAAAATCCCAAATTAAATTCTCCAAATCCCTAGCCTCAAACTCCCAAATTCCACCTCAAAAACATACAAATTAGGTGGGAAATTCAATGCGGAATTAAGATTATTGAATAAAAATAACCACAAGTGAATTACCTTGCGAATCTCTTCGAAACTCCTCTCAAAAATCGCCTTAGTCCGAGTTTGCAAAGTCCAAAATGAGAAAAATCATGAAACCCTTTTGATTTAAACACTACCAAGTGATCACGCTTCTGCGGTCAAAAAATCCGCTTATGCAGTCAATAATCCGGTTATGCGAATATCACTTAAGGGCCTACCAACCGCTTCTGCGGTCCCAAATCATGCTCCTGCGGGTGCACATCTGTACAAGTCCATCCGCTTTTGTGGACCAGCTACTCCAAGCCCTCTCCGCCTCTGCCACCAGCCTCCGCATCTGCGAGATCGCGGGTGCAGAATTTTCCCTCGCACCTACGCAGACCCTCGCTTCACCCAGAACCACATCTACGACCCTAGGGCCGCTTTTGCAACTTCGCACCTGCGGCCATTCCTTCGCAGGTGAGGTTGCACCAGACCAGAACACACCATCTTTCAAAAATTCCAAAAATCCAAACCGATTTCCAGCCGAAACACTCCTGAGGCCCCCGATACTTCAACCAAACATACCAGGAAGTCCTAAAACACGATGTGAACTTAGCGAGCCCTCAATTCACATCAAAAATACTAATTGCACCCCAATTCAAACCTAACAAAAACTAAGGAATTTCAACTTCTACAATCGATGCTGAAACCTATCAAATCAAGTCTAATTCACCTCAAATTTTGCACACATATCATAAATGACACAATTGGTGCTCCAACTCCCGGAACCACAATCCGAGCCCGATAACTACAAAGTCAACTCTTAGTCAAACTTCTAAAATTTCAAAGCCTGTAATTTTCTAATTTTTGTCATTCCAAGCCAAATTCAATCATAGACCTCCAAATCACTATCCGGACATACTCATAAGTCCAAAATCACCTACAGAAGCTATTGGAACCATCAAAACTCCATTCCAACATCCTATAAACCTTTTCAACTAACGCTTACCACCTTTAGACTAAGTGTCTCAATTCATTTTGAAATATCCCCGGAAGCAAACCAACTACCCCGGTAGTCAATTCATTTCAAATACCTTCACGATTTGTTAATTGCATTGATTTTTTCACTCTTATTAAACTTAATTTTTTGATACTCCTTTAACGTTGCTAACAGTAAGTTGTTTGGATTGTGGTCTACAACTTATTTTATGTGGTTAATTGGAATGGGAAGACGAAGTATATCCGAATAAAGATTTAATTGTAATAAGAGATTTACAATTATCGTTGGATACCGTTGACATTGAACGAGACAATTTGAAGGGAAAAGTTGATGCGGTGAAGGCTATTAACATGTTGGAGATGAACATAGCTATAACATTTGAAGAGAAGTTAATGAAGATGGGAATTTTTCTTATGATTTCATTGGCTCTTTTTGTTGGATTTGTTGCAGCGTTGATGATGAAGTAAATTTTTCCTTCGATGATGAAGTGAATTTTCACAATATCTATGTGTAATAGTTGGTGAATCGTTGTTGTAGTATATTTGTCGTGTCGTTGATTCTGGGTTGGCGAACAACTTGTCTTAATGGTTCTTACCCATTGTATCGTATTGTATAGTTATCCCAAAACAATATTTGTTTTGATTGTTTAGTTAAAATGGGTTGTATTGTATTGTTACATCCATTGTTCTGGAACAATGAAAAGTCCCATTTTTGAAACAACCGATTTGGTGTGGTGGGATTGTTTCCTATTTTTCTTTCTAATTATGCCCTAACTTATTACTTTATAATTATATGTCACGACCCAAATCCCCGACCTTAGGGATCGTGATGGCGCCTAACACCACACTTGCTAGGCAAGCCAATGTTAGAATTCGATTAACTAATTTCCTTCGATTATTTACTTCAGCATAAATAAATGAATTTAAAGTAAACTTAATTTAAATGTTTTCCAATGAAATACTCCAAATATAAAATAATAAGCAATTAATTAAAACTAACCACGAACTAAGTATATAAATAACTCTAAGACTACCCCAGGGTCCGGTGTCACAATTCACGAACTACTAAAGAATACTACAAATAATGGGCTGAAAGAAATAATGTATGTGTTCTGAATATAATAAAACATCGTTATGAAAATAGGAGAAGACTTTCGGGATCTGCGAACGTCGGCAGATATACCTCGTGTCTCCGAATAAACGAATAGCCGCTCTAAATATCTTTACTGTTGGTCGGTACCTGGATCTGCACAAAAGAGTGCAGAGTGTAGTATCAATACAATCGATCCCATGTACTGAGTAAGTGCCGAGCCTAACCTCGACGAGGTTACGACGGGGCATTAACAACATATAACATGTGACAATAATATATATAATAACGCAATAAAACAATTCTACACGAACAAGAAAAATATTACTAAGACAATAAATATAAAAGAAAGAAGGAATTCTAAACAAATAATTAAATACTGCAACAAAAATAAAATAACTCAGCCGCCTTTTCTAGACCTCAGCTATAACCAACTCTCAAATAATTTTCAAGTTTCCAAACTTTAACTTTAAATAGAAATAGTGCCAAAAATATGAAAAATAGTAAAAATAAGATAGTAAGTTTTCAAATATTTATTTTTCTTTGAAAATTAGTAAAAATATAAATGTCCTCCTTTATCGCTCCTTGTTGCGGCGTGCAACCCGCTCCCACCTGTCCACCCTTATTGCTCCTCTCTAAATATATCACCCTTATTGCTCATGTTGCCGCGTGCAACCCGATCCTACCTGTCCACCCTTATCACTCCTTATTGCGGTGTGCAACCCGCTCCCACCAGACATATCATATCTATTTATTCATAAATTTCACAATCCAGGCCAAGCCTTTCACAATACTTTTATTTCCACAATTTCAAATAGAAAACCATAGCTCGTAAGCATTAACCAATATCATTTCACAATAAAACTAACCAGAATATATGTAAACGCTGTAACGCTGTCAATCCAACTCAGTCTTTATATACCATGATAGAATCAAGAGAACAACCAACACTTTTAACACCTTTACAACAACAATTAGAAATAAATCAATGAAACCCAATAACCACGTGAACCTCAACAATCATAAAACAGTTAAACTGCATTTCTCACAACTTTCTCAATATTATCAAAAACGAAACCAACAGGAACGTAAGTATATATATATATATATATATATATATATATATATATCATAAAAATAATGCCAAACCTCTCAACCGTTCTATACCACAAGGAAACCAGCTAAAATAATCAATACTCTTTCCAAAATAACCACAACAATATATGACAACAAAATAATAAGGCCAAATAGTCATAGAAACAATAATGAACATCTAACAATTAAGACAATAATCAATTAAGTTGGGAACGGGAAGGGGATCATGTTTAACAGACAATTTGGGTGGTGCATAAATACTCGTCACCTCACCTATACACCACGCCCATGCATTTCACATAGCAAACAAGTGGGTATTCATATTCCCTCAAGTCAAAGTTAGACAAAACACTTACCTCAAATTCGTAGGCCACTCACTGCTCAATTACTGTTTTTTCTTTAGAATCTTGCTCTAACTTGCTCGAATCTAATCATAATTAACTCAATGCCATTAAATAATGCTAAAGGAACTAACTTTATTGAAAAATATATTTTTTCCTAAGTTTTCTAAAAAAAAAGTGAAAACCCGACCCCAGGCCCGCTTGGTCTAAACTCGGGGTTTGGACCAAATTACGTTTACCCATTCACCCAAGAACTCGAATATACAATTAGTTTCAAAATCCGACATCAATTCGAGGTAAATATTCGATTTTTACAAAATTCCCTAATTCTACCCAAACCCTCAATTTTTACCATGAAAATTCTTAGTTTTTGATCTAAAAGTGATGAAAAACAATAAGGAATAGAAAGAAAAAAGATTAGAATTGATTACCTATGACTTGGGGATGATAATTGGTGAAGAAATTTGCTCCTAGGGTTGTGGGGTTCGAAAATTTGAGGAAGAAGAAGTCTGCCCGTTTTATATATATTTTTCTGCCACCTATTCTGCCTCGTTTCTCATGCCAAACAATCCCAAAACTCAATTTTTATGTGTCCAATGGATTCCTTATGAAATTCTAGTCAAGTTAGGCTTTTGAATAACTCAATTTGACCTTATAATGAAAGAGATATGTTAGTTTTAATATTTGCAAATAGTGAAATAGTCATAAATGTAAAAATCGGTATCTCTCTTTTCTCTCGGCGCACGTTAGAGTGCATGAACTAACATACGCCAAATAGCCATGGGAAGGGGAAGGCCGAAGAAAATCGTCTCTACGCCAGATACAATGGAAGCTTCAGCATCGAAGACTCCAATTCGTAAATCTGGTAACTATTTGATAAGTGATCATGGCAAAACTCCAATGGAACAGTGGCCGCCATTGACGAACATGAAGGATATGGGGAAAACGACATCGATGAGGAACGAACAAGCTAATATAGTAAGTACGGAAGCTCCGATGGCACATGCAACCCTTAATTCAAGTGGAAAAGGAACAATTGAGCTGAATAATCGAGCAATTACAGAGGAAATGGAGATGCAAGGAAAATAGCTCCAAAAAATACTGATGCAGATGATAAAGGGCAAAAATAGTGGGCGAATCTATTTGTAGGTTCAACTTATGCAGCGAAAGGTATGGATCTGAGCTATATTGCACCTATTATTAAAAATGGCGAAATTATAGTTGAATTATGCAAGGAAGAGATTGAGGAGGAGACTCAGAAATGGAAATTAGCTCTAATTTTGTATGTTGTGGGTGGTAGTCCATCAATAGGTGCAATGGAGAGATACATAGATTCAATGTAAAACTCTGTAGCTAAATCTAGAATCAATTTTCATAATGATGGGTACTTTTTGGTGAAATTTAACTCAGTAGAGGATCGGGATGAGGTTTTGTATTCAGGACCTCATATGATGAATAACAAGCCAATCATTGTTAAAGTGTGGTCGGCTGATTTTGATTTAACAAAGAAGTGTTACAGACCATACTAGTGTGGGTGAACTATCCAAATTTGCCATTGAATTGCTGGAGTAATAGATCACTAAGCAGGATCAGTAGTGGCTTGGGAGTTCCAATGTATGCGGATGCATGTACTAATCAAGTTGATAGGATCTCATATGCAAGAGTTTTGGTGGAAATGGATGTGACAAAAGAGCTGCCAAAGTCAATTAAAGTAACTGATCCTAATGGGAGAGAGTTTGTACAGGAAGTAGACTATGATTGGGTGTCTGAGTTTTGTACTAAGTGTATGCAGATTGGACATCAATGTAGAATGGTGGAGCAACTTAAGATGAGGAACAAGAACATTAAGCAGAAGCAGGAATGGCAGCCAAAAGTGATACCAAAAACACATGTTAGTTTTGGTGTTTTGAGAGTGCAACTAAGTTTGAATGATCATATGTGATGTGTTGGTATAGTTGGTCAGGGTTTCAAGGATCTCGGGTGAGTTCTGAATAGGTTTGGGCTGCGTTGTGCTCGTTTTCTTATGCTTCAGCGTCGTTTCTTCAAGGATAAATGATATAATATTGAACAAATGAGATCCAATTAATGCTTTGAATGAAGTATTAGA
The DNA here is from genome assembly GCA_005239495.1 of Nicotiana undulata. Taxonomy (NCBI): domain Eukaryota; kingdom Viridiplantae; phylum Streptophyta; class Magnoliopsida; order Solanales; family Solanaceae; genus Nicotiana; species Nicotiana undulata. Next base: position 66,697 of record ML255563.1, read on the forward strand.
TCCGTATCGTAATTACGGACCCGTAGTAAAAAAAATCATCGAATTTGGGCATCGTATGAGGATTCTATGGCCATTTTACCAAGATTGCCCAGATTTTTCAAGTTAATGACGAAATTGCCCCTGACGGCGTATTAAGAACCTGCACTATTTTCATATCTTAAAATGTACATATCACCTTCATTATAAGGTCAAATTGAGTGATTCAAAAGCCTAAATTGATTAGAATTTCACAAGGAATCCATTGGGAGCAGTAAAACGCGTGAACAATATATATGTAACGAGCAGTTCGAGGTTCCTTCCAATTTGTTACTGGGGAGAAGCTTTTTGGGCGATTTTTGAAGGAGAAAATCAGTGGGTATCACAGAGGTAAGCAATTTGATTATTAAAACTCGTTTATGGGTGATTATAGACCATACCCCCAGCCTTTAATTCATGAAAAACAGTAGAAAAATAGGATTTTGGGGCATGATATTATGAGACCTTTCGGGGTTGGTTTGAGGGGTCAAACGGACTCCGATTTTGGTGTTCTTTATATGTACGGAATCGTGAGAAGACGAAGAACACTTTTGTATAAAATTTCTGAGTTTTGGGATGCGGGCCCGGGGATCGGGTTTTGACCGGTTTCGGATTTTTGAGTTAAATTCGATATTTTTCAATTGGAATTTATTCCAAGCATATATTGATGATAAAAATCTGAACTTGGTAGATTTGGAGCCTTCGGAGGTTGATTCGAGAGGTAAGCGTTTTGCGGAATAATTTTCGGGCTAGTTTGAGGTAAGTAATATCTTGAAATCCTGTCCTGAGGGTATGAAACCCCGGACTATGCACCATTTTACGGGTTTTGAAATGAAAAGGTGGAAACTTTGGAAACATATTTCCTATTTAGGCGACTATTGAGTTGCGACACCAAATTTTTAAGCTTATGCTTAATTAGTATTTATATTTTATGATGTGTTTTGGGATGTAAGCCGCGTTTGGGGCCTAGTGCCGATCTGTTTACCCCTTGGGGAACTGTTTTACTGTGTTTCCTCACTTGATATGTTGTGAATTACACTCAGTCTTTTCCTGATAAATTGTTTTGACACTCAGAGTATTTTGATACTATTTATTGAAAAA